>JALGBA010001994.1:0-209268 GCA_023970755.1 Azemiops feae
TGGGTCGGACACGACTTCGCAACTAACAACAACAATCATAGAATTTATTAATACGCCTGTCAGCTTTTACATCACTAGATTTTACCCAAGTGGCTTCGGATAATGGATATCCTTTCCACTACACTAAGTACTGTAACTTTCCCTTAAACAGTCTAGAATCAAGAATACGCTTCACTTCATAATGGGTCTGTCCAGCTACTACCAGAGGGCCAGGTGCCTTCTTAGGGGGAGGTCGTAAGGTAGAACCCCGAAAGGGTTTCAGTAGGCTACAATGGAACACAGGGTGGACTTTCCCTAAGAGTCTGGGAAGCTTTAACTCCACCGTAACTGGGTTTATGATTCTTACGATGGGGAAGGGACCTAGATACTTCGGTCCCAACTTCTTACTAGGCAACTTGAGTCGTAGATATTTAATGGATAAGTAAACTTTTTCCCCAACCTGGAATGACCTTTGGGGAGCCCTCTTTTTATCCGCTTGTTTTTTATATGTCTCGGAAGCCTTTTTCAGAGCGATTTTCATTTTGTTCCAAACCTCCTCCCACCCCTTCACCCACTGGTCAAGCATTTGGGAAGCACAGGGCCCCTGAGGATATTCGGGTATTGGGTTGAATTCTTTTCCTGTGGCAATTTTAAAAGGTGTAAAACCGGTGCTGCTGTGAACAGAGTTATTGTAAGCCACCTCTGTGAAAGGGAGGAGGTCAGTCCAGTTCGTTTGTTGCTAATCCACATAGCATCTGAGGTACTGCTCCACCATTGAGTTCGCTTTTTCAGCTGCCCCATTCATAGATGGGTGAAAAGCCGATGACAGTCCTTGCAATGAGCCAATTAACTTGAGGAAACCTCTCCAAAACTTGGCCGTAAATTGCACCCCTCTGTCCGAGATTATCCATTTTGGCACGCCGTGCAGTCTGTAAATGTGCTTAAGAAACATTTTAGTCAGTCTCTGAGCTGATGGGAGTCCTTTGCAGGCAATGAAATGAGCCTGCTTCGAAAAAAGATCAATTACAGTCCAAATCACCGTATTTCCTCTACTTTCAGGTAACTATAAAATCCATACCAATTTCTTCCCATGGCTGGGAAGGGTCCGCAATCGGTTGCAATAGTCCAGGGGGCTTTCCCGGAATTCTCTTCATGGTGGCACACACAGCACAACTTTTGACGCAGTTCTGTACGTCCCGTTTCAAACCTGGCCACCAAAATTGTCGATGAACCAGATGCAGTGTTTTCAAATAGCGAAAGTGCCCAGCTTGTTTCACATCATGACCGTGCTTGAGAGCGTTGATGCGGAGGGTTTCGGGCAAATACAACTTCCCCCCTTTGTAAGCCAATCCGTCCCTGCACGTCAAGGAGGTTTGATTGTCTATGAACCATCGATCGTTGAGGAGTTCCTGTTTTAATTTTCTCGTCCCAGGGTCATCGGGGTGTGGGACTCTTCGTGGCATTAGCTGAGATGCAGCTTGCAGTGTAGATATGATCGCTTCATTGACCTCTTCATGCTGGCTTTTGTACTGAGGCAATCTGGATAGAGTGTCAGCTAAAACATTTTTTTTCCCCGGTATGTATTTCAGGGTGAAGTTAAATCAGTTAAAATACTGCGCCCACCGTACTTGCTTCGGGGACAGCTTGCAAGGGGTTTTCAGTGCCTCTAAGTTTTTGTGATCAGTCCATACTTCGAGAGGCACCTTGCTCCCCTCTAGGTAGTGCCGCCAGTTTAATACAGCCCAACGAATTGCAAAAGTTTCCTTCTCCCACACTGCCCACCTTCTCTCGCAGTCGGTGAACTTTTTCAAGGTGTAGGCACAGGGCTGCAGGACCCCCTCATGGTTCTTTTGCAATAGTACAGCTCCGACGGCCACGTCGCTGGCATCGGCTTGAATCACAAAGGGCTTCCCCGGACAAGGATGCTTTAGGACTGGTTCGACCTCAAATAGTCTTTTCAAATTCTCGAAAGCAGTTTGACAGTTCATAGTCCATGTCAGCAGCTGGCCCGGTCATGGCTTCCCCCCATCTTTGCCGGTTTTTAACAAATCCGTGAGGGGTAAAGCGATTTCAGCAAATGAGGGGATGAATTGTCGGTAAACGCTGGCGAACCCTAGAAAGCTTTGAAGCTGTTTGCGAGTCTTTGGGGGTTGCCATTCGATTACAGCTTTCACTTTGCCAGGATCCATTTCAATACCCTCACTGGAAATTCGATAGCCTATATAATCCAGTCAGGTCTGATGGAACTCACACTTTGACAGTTTAACATATAGTTTGGCATTCAACAATTTCTTCAACACTTCTCGCACTAGCTTCACATGGTCAGCCATATTCGTGCTGTATATCAGGATGTCATCAAGATAAACCAAAACCCCCTTGTACAAATGATTGTGTAGCACCTTGTTGATCAGGTTTCCATTTGTCTAACCAGGCTAGACCTAAAATCACAGCCTCAGTCATCTTCGGAGCCACCATGAAACGAATAAACTCCCAATGTTCACCTATTTCTAAGCGTATAGGCTCTGTCAGTTGTGTGACTAAAGTTCCTCCCATTAAAGAGCCATCTGCTTGTTCAAATCTCACGGGCTTGGAAAGCAATCTTGCCCATATACCCATCTTAAGGGCAAGTGGCAAGCTGATAACACACTGGGAACATCCTGAGTCCACTAGCACTCTCAAATCCACTTGTACACCCGTCTTAGGGACTATGAGTTTGGCAGCGAGAGAAAAAGGTGGAACGGGTCAACTCACCATCGGGTTGTTCTCCCCTTCGTCGTCACTGTCGTAGGAGGGTAGAGCGGTGGCAGGTCCAGCTTGGGCCTCGGTGCTCTCCTGCATGGGCAACGTGACCTGGGAAATGGGTTCTTGTGTGATCCCGTTTAATTTTTCTTTTGCCGGCTGTTGGGCTGGTTTCTTCCTCACTAGTGGTCCCGATCTGCTTCCCTGTTGGGGATATGGGATTGGGCAATTTGCCGCTCAGTGCCCCTGTTGTCCACATCTGAAGCACTTGATTGGTGGACCGGCAGGTGGCTTGGGGGATTCTGCAGCTGCGATGGCTGGGGATTTTCGGGGAGGCGGCCGCCTGGTCTGCTCTTGTTTCGGCCTGGCTTCCTGAGGTGGTGGCTTCTTGTAACGAGCAAGCTCGACGTCCAATCTTACTGTCGCCTGATACCACTCCTGTAATTGATCAGGGACTGCCCGATAGACGCAGGCCTGGGAAAGGTGATCATCTAGCCCCTCCTTGAAGTGATGCACTAGGGATTGCTCAGGCCACCTTTCTATCCGACCTGCTACCTTGCGAAACTCTCGTACATATTCCAGTGCAGGTCTACCGTCCTGCTTTATCTTGTGAATTTGTTTCTCTGCTTTGAGGGCTATGGATGGGTCTTCGAACCTGGCTCTTAATCGCAGGAGGAAGAGATGGAGATTTCCCAGTTCAGGCGCTTGCTCGTTGTACAGATTGTTTAGGCATTCAGACGCTTCCCCTTCCCGATTGGCCGCGACAACGTCGACCATAGCAGCTGGATTTGGGTAGAAATTGGCATTGGGATTCATGTGGGAATGTACTTGACTGAGGAAGAAGATCAGCTTCTCTGGATTGCCATCAAAAGTTGCTCTAAAGGGTGGTGTCATCATGGGCTGCTGTCCCCCCATTGCGGCTGCATTCCCAACAGCGGTTGGCCTCCCTGCTGTGGCTGCTGCATTCCCAATGGCTGCTGACCTCCCAACGGTGGCTGCGGCATCCCCAATTGCTGCAGGCCCCCCAGCTCCTGTTGCACATTCAGGGTTTGTTGCCATCTCCACTGCTGCTGCGCTCCCAACGGTTGCTGACCTCCCGGTGGCGGTGGCTGCGGCATCCCCAATTGCTGCAGGCCCCCCAACGGCTGTGGCGCCCCGACCTATTGATGCCCAGCCAACAGATCATGCAGCTGTTGAATTAAATCTCGTTGAACGCTCACATTTGGGTCTTCTCCCTGTGTAGGCCTCGGGCGGCACCGACGGTGATGCACAGGGCTGTGTGACCAATAGTAGTGACGGTCAGGGCTCTCACGGTACCTGTGACGATGCGGACTTCGGCTGCCCTGGTGGTGGCTCGGGCTTCGGTAGTAGGGTCGCTTGTCAGGGCTGTCATTGTAATCCCGCCGCCTGGAGCCATCACAGTGGCGGTGCCTGTCGAGGGATCGCGATGATCGACGCCGACCAGGGCTTCTCTGCTGGCTGGGGCTCTTGGTGCTCTGGAGTCCTGGAGGAGCGATGACATCTCAGACTGCCATGTTCAAAGTGGCAGCCGGGACTCTCCTTTCTCACAGGGCTGGAGGTTAATGCTGGTGACTTTGAAGACGGGGAAGCCACCTGCGCTCCATCGGTGGGGCTGGGGCTTCTCTTAGGCACAGATTGGCGTCGGCTCCACCGATCATCATGTTCACTTGCATGCGAAGAGTGAGAAAGTTGTTCCCCACTCCTCACCTCTAGCCCCTCGAATCTCTCCACCAACTTCTCCACCAATTGGCTACGGACTGCGGACAGGTACTTCCATTCTCCAGAGTCCTCAGTGGTCGCCAATCTCCTGGCTCTCTGATGGTCCGGGGAACGCGATTCTCGAGAGGCTCCTGCTTGCAAGTCGGCTTTGGACGCTTTCAAAGAACTTGCCTTTGGCAGGGTTGCCTTGAGGTGCTTGGAGTCTCCACTGGGCAGGGTCCACTCCAATGACCAGATCATCTCTCGCGTCTTTGGTCTTGCCCCCAGCTGTAAGGCCTCAAAAGTTTCCTTCTCCGCCGGTGCGCTGGCTTGCACTCCCTTCGCTGAGGCAGCAGCCATAGCCGGGGTGCTGGTTACAGATGCTTCTTCCTCCTCCATGTTGAGATCTTCCCTGAGTCTTTGTCAGCCTGTCCCTCGGCTTAGGGAAGGTGACTGGAGCTCAGGACCCCAGGGTGGTCAGGATAGAAGGTAGTTTTGGGTTAATGTCATGGTTCCGATAGATGAAACCCATCAAAAGAACTTCAAGGCAAGAATTCTTCCTTAAAGAACATTTTATTCAGGAAACAAAGTATCGGTACTACATAGTTGAACCCAAAACTAATTTCCCTTCCCCTGGATACAAAGTAACAAATTGCAATTCCCACCCCCAACAAGCTGTCATAAATCACGTTCTCCAATTAGCCTGAAACACGGGCTTTCTCCCCAGCTCCTCAGCCCACCAAAATGTTATCAATTCGACCTTGGGTTCCCACAAAGCAGCACTGATTATTATGGCTAGCTGAGCTCAGCATTCATCCCAATCCCCCTTCTGCACCTGATCTCTAAATAGAAGAAAAACCATGTTAAAAGCAAAGAGAGAAAATGGCTGTGATTTTCATCAGTTGTCAGAGCGGGAACATCCACTGTTTACAGCGTTGACAGGTTTAGGATCACTTCATTTTTTATCTGCCTGGAATTTACAAGCCTCCCTAGCCTTGTCTAAAGCTTTTCTTACAACCGGCCAGGTATTTTGTAACTGTGCAATCCATTCCTTCAAGGAAGGGATGGTCGGTTCGCTAGATGGTAATTCAGGCATCGGGTTGAAACTTTGTCCTGTTGCAACCTGGAAAGGAGTGTAGCCTGTGCTGGAATGTACTGCGTTGTTATAAGTGACTTCTGCGAATGGGAGTAGGTTGGTCCAATTTTCTTGCTGGAAATTTATGAAACATCTTAAGTACTGTTCCAGTACTGAGTTCGAACGTTCAGTCCCACCATTCATTTGCGGATGATGACTAGACTACAACCCGAGTGGTCCCCAAAAGTCTCAGGAATGCTTTCCAAAATTCTGATGTGAATTGTCTTCCCCTGTCTGATATGATTCGTTGTGGATCCCCATGAAGTCAGTAAATATGTTGAACAAATAACTTCGCTAGTGTCTTTGCATTGGGGATTTTTGGGCATGGAATAAAATGCACTTGTTTAAAGAACAAATCCATCACGACCGAAATGACTGTGTTCCCCCCGCTACTGTTTGCAACAAGCCTGGGGTCTTCCCTTGAATCCTTTTAGCTGCAGCACATATTGGGCAACTAGCCACGTAGCTTTCAATGTCCTTTTTTATCGATGGCCACCAAAACTGCCATTTCACTAGGTCACAGGTCGGCAACCTGCGGCTCCGGAGCCACATGTGGCTCTTTGAGCCTTCCCCTGTGGCTCCCAGCCTCTTCTGCCATTTGCAGAGAGAGACAGAGACAGAGAGAGGCACTTGCACTTCCCTTCTCTCTCTCTCTCTCTCTCTCTCTCTCTCTCTCTCTCTCTCTCTCTCTCTGTGTAAAAAAGAGAGTGGACTCACAGTTTTCTCCGATGAGCTGAAAAGCTTATTGGGTGGGGCTCCTCCCTTTGCTGCATCTCTGCAGGAAGCAGGAAGGGCAGGAGAGAGCTAGCTAGCCCAGCTATGCTGACTCAGGAATTCTGGGAGTTGAAGTCCTTGAGTCATAAAAGAGCCGAGGTTGCCTACCCTGAGCTAGCCCAATAAGAATGTGTGGTGGGGAGAACGGCTTGAAGCCAGCTTGCCAGGTGAGCAGAAGATCGGAGAGAGGGAGGGGGGGAGAGAGAGAGAGAGAGAGGGAGAGAGAAAGAGAGAGAGAGAGAGAGGAAAGAGAGAGAGAGAGGGAGAGGAGAGAGAGACCCTTTTGACATCTAAAATGAAGATAACACTGCATATATCCTTTTTTACCTTTATTATATATATGGCCCTGCGTACCAAATGTTAAAGGGGTGGGGAAGGCATCATACCAACTGGCAACATAAACAACCTGCCCGCACCAGACATAACTGGAAGGATGGAACAACAGAAAGGATGACCACCACGTCCCCCGGAGAGAGCAATGAACCAGAAGCACACCCCACAAGCAAGACAACGCCCCAGACCCAGCGGGGCACAAAAAGGAAAGGGGGGGGTGATCGAACACTACCAGACAAAGACCAGACGATAGGGACGCGACCACACTCAGCAACAAAGAAAACAACGAACAGTGTGTGCAAACCGCGAGACGATTATTTCCTGCGCCCCCGCACACACGCTGAAGAAACTATACGCCCCACGGGTAGTTCAGGGACATGTAGACAGACTAAAATGAACGGGACCATGGGGATGGGGGAGAGAAACAAGAACGGGTTGACACCCGATCCCCCGGCACGAAACGGGAGGAGCAGGAGCGATCTGACACCCGACCCCCTAATGCTAGCACACATACCCTAAGAACAACAGCAACTGGAGGAGAGAGGATACCTGTGGAAACGGCCCCTTTAAGAACGGTGCGCCCGGCGCCGATGAGCGGACCGACGACTAGGTCGAGAGCCCGGGCGCAGAGACAGCCAGTCATATAAGAACGGACTCCCAAATCTTACGTTATATGCTCTGATGATGTCGGCAGTGTGGCCGACGAAAGCTCAGCTTTGTAAATTAAACAATCTTTGTTTTAAGATTTTTATCCCGGTGATCGTTTTTACTTATTTGCTTTACGACATGTGTTTACCCGGGATTCGGATTTTTAGTATAATTAAGAATATATATATATTTCTTTTTTTGACAAAGAGTTAAATAATTAAATGGGAGACTTGGATAGCTATTTCGGGCTCATTCTGCCCTCCTCAGCAAGCCACACCCTCTATGGGATTCGAACCTAGGCAGCCTGCATGCTAGGCAGTGTATTAACCACCAGGCTACCAGCTCTCCTCCCCTCCTTTGTCAACCGAACCAAGGGAATATACATAGAATATACATACAAAAAAAAAGAAGAAAAATTTGAATTTGTAATGTATCACAGTAGCGACTTGAGCCTGTTTAATGCCCCTAAGTTTGGGGGGCGGCAAGGCAAAAGTGATCATGAAATATGACTGCAGTATGGCAGTTAAAATACCAAGGTGCATCAACCAAAAACTTTCTATGTATATTCCCTTGGTTCGGTTGACAAAGGAGGGGAGGAGAGCTGGTAGCCTGGTGGTTAATACACTGCCTAGCATGCAGGCTGCCTAGGTTCGAATCCCATAGAGCACGGGTCGTCAACCCGCAGCTCCGGAGCCGCATGCGGCTCTTTGAGCCATCTCCTGCGGCTCCGGAGCCTCCTCCGCCATTTGCAAAGAGAGACAGAGACAGAGAGAGGCACTTGCGCTTCCCCTCTCTGTCTCTCTCTCTCATGGGGACTTGCCCCCTCGCAGGGCTCCTGATTGGCCCTGCGCCTGGGTGCCCCGCCCCCTGGGAGAAGGGCAGCCAGGAGGCACATGTGGCCGGGGAGCCGCGCGGGGAAGCTCCTGGATCCCCGCTGGGAGCGGCCCGCCGGAGCCTCCGCTGAGCGGGCCAGCCCTCCCGCAAGCCGCGGCCCCAAAGGAGAGCAGCCCCTGCGATGCCCAGCCAGGAGCAGAGCCGGAGACGGACAGTCAGTGGCGGGGGGGAGGGAGGGGGCTCCGAGTCCACGGAGCACCGCCGCAAAGCGGCCGCGGGGCAGGGCGGCTTACTTGTACCAGGCGGCAGTCCCGGCTGGGGCATGGCTTCTTGGGCCGCTTCCCAGGCCGCCGAGCCGGCCACGTGTTTCCCCGGGCCAGGTGGCAGTCTTGGTTGGGGCGGCGGCCGGCGGAGGCATCGCTTCCTGGGCCGCTTCCCGAGCCGGCCACGAGTTTCCCCGGGCTGCCGAGCCGGCCATGCGACTCCCCTGGCTGTGCAGCAGTCCTGCTGGCAGCGGCTGCAGTCCCGACGGCGGCGGGGGCATCGCTTCCTGGGCCGCCGAGCCGGCCACGCGTTTTCCTGGGCCGGGCGGCAGTCCCGGTGGCGGCGGCGGTGATGGTGGTGGGGGCATCGCTTCCTGGGCCGCCGAGCCGGCCACGCGTCTCCCCGGGCCAGGCGGCAGTCCCGGTGGCGGCGGCGGTGGGGGCATCGCTTCCTGGGCCGCCGAGCCGGCCACGCGTCTCCCCGGGCCGGGCGGCAGTCCCGGTGGCGGCGGCGGCGGCAGCGGCGGGGGCATCGCTTCCTGGGCCGCCAAGCCAGCCACGTGTTTCCCCGGGCCAGGTGCTAGTCTCAGCTGGTGTGGCGGGGGCATTACTCCCTGGGCCGTCGAGCCGGCCATGCGTTTCCCCGGGCCGGGCGGCAGTCCCGGTGGCGGTAGCAGCAGGGGCATTGCTTCCTGGGCCGTCCCCGGGCCGCCGAGCCGGGCATGCGTCTCCCCGGTCCGGTCCGTGGTGCCCCAGACGCCTTTCAGTGCCCTCCGCTGCCTCCTGCCCCCCTTCCCTCCCCAGGACACTAGTAAGGAGACATAATTTGATTATGGAGCTGATAAAAATGAGGGTGTTCCAAAAACAGGATAACAGGATGCCTTGAGAGAGGGAGAGGAAACAGAGAGAAAGAGGGAGAGGAAAGAGAAAGATAGAGGGAGAGGAAAGAAAGAGAGAGAGGAAAGAGAAAGAGGGAGAGGAAAGAGAGAGAGAGAGAAAGAGGAAAGAGAGAGAGAGAGGAAGCGCAAGTGCACACACACATATATATACATATATATACATACATACACACACACACACACACACACATATCTTCATTTTAGATGTCAAAAGGGTTTTGCGGCTCCCAGTGTTTTGTTTTCGGTGGGAAACGGGTCCAAGTGGCTCTTTGAGTGTTTTGGGTTGCCTACCCCTGCCATAGAGGGTGTGGCTTGCTGAGGAGGGCAGAATGAGCCCGAAATAGCTATCCAAGTCTCCCATTTAATTCTTTAACTCTTTGTCAAAAAAAGAAATTTGAATTTGTAATGTATCGCAGTAGCGACTTGAGCCTGTTTAATGCCCCTAGTTTGGGGGGCAGCAAGGCAAAAGTGATCATGAAATATGACTGCAGTATGGCAGTTAAAATACCAAGGTGCATCAACCAAAAACTTTATATATATATATATATATCATAAAGGTAAAAAAGGATATATGCAGTGTTATCTTCATTTTAGATATCAAAAGGGTTTTGCGTTTTTTCGGTGGGAAACGGGTCCAAGTGGCTTTTTGAGTGTTTTGGGTTGCCTACCCCTGTACTAGGTGTAAAGTTTTTACAAATCCAAAATGTCCAGCTGATTTTGAGTCATGGCATAGCTGCATAAAAATCAGTCTCTGGCTTTTTGGAATGTACAGTTTCCCTCCCACCCATGGCAGTCCATCATTCATGGTGCATAGGTTCTTGTGGCTTAGGAACCATTCGTTGGTCCCTAGCACTTTTTTGAATTCAATCCCTGCTTGACTTGCTAGGGGCTTCTGGATTTTGGCTTGCGCTCGGGTGGTGACTTGCACTGCCAATTGTTTTGATGGCATGAGTGGATCTGTTATCTCTGTTCTATTGCTGTTGTATTGTGGCAGCCTGGACAATGCATCAGCTAGGAAATTCTTCCCTCCCGGTAAGTGCTTTAAGGTGAAATTAAATCGGTGGAAATGCTGCGACCACCTTGCTTGTTTAGGGGTTAATTTTCTGGGTATCTTTAGGGCTTCTAGGTTCTTGTGGTCGGTCCACACCTGGAAGGGGATTTTGTTCCCTTCCAGGAAATGCCGCCAGGTTAGGAGGGCCCATCGGACAGCATAAGCCTCCTTCTCCCAGCCTGCCCATCTTTGCTCTGTCTCTGTGAGTTTCCTCGATGTGTATGCGCAAGGCTGTAATTTTCCTTCATCATTCTCCTGCATCAGTACGGCCCCCATGGCTACATCACTGGCATCAGCTTGAATCACAAATGGTTTATCAGTATCAGAGTGTCTGAGAACTGGTTCTGCAGAAAATAGTCTTTTCAGTCTTTCAAATGTGGTTTGACATTCTACTGTCCATTTCAAAGGCTGGCTTGACTTTGGCTTCCCCTCTCCTTTGGTCTTTAGTAAGTTAGTAATTGGCAATGCGATCTGTGCGAAGCAGGGAATAAATTGCTAGTAAAAATTAGCAAATCCAAGGAAGATTTGCAATTGCTTCCTGGTGCGGGGCAGAGCCCACTCTAATACAGCTTGGACTTTTTCAGGGTCCATCTCTATGCCATCTGGCGAGATACGATACCCCAGGTAGTCAATTTTTTCCTTATGAAACTCACACTTAGATAGCTTGGCATACAAGTGGGCTGCTTGGAGTTTTTTCAGTACTTCTCTGACTAATTTTACATGCTCCTCTTTCATTTCAGTAAATATCAAGATATCGTCCAGGTAAACAAGCACCCATTTATATAGGTGCTCCCAAAGCACGTCATTTATTAATTGCATGAACACTGCAGGTGCCCCTTGAAGCCCGAAAGGCAGAACCCTGAATTGGAAACATCCTAAGGGGCAATTGAAGGCCGTTTTCCATTCGTCTCCCTCCTTAATTCTGATTCTGTAATACGCCTCCCTTAAGTCCAGTTTCGAAAAGATTTTTCCCTTCGACAGGTGTGCTAGCATGTCTTTCATCAGAGGGAGGGGGTAAATGTTACTTTCACTCACTGCGTTAAGAGACCTATAATCCACGCAGAGGCGAAGAGTCCCGTCTTTCTTTTCGCGAAATAACACGGGGGCTGCGGTTTTGGGCTTTGCCAGTTGGATAAACCCCCGTTCCAGATTTTTGTCTATGAACTTTTGCATCTCCTCCAGCTCCTGTGGGCTCATGGAATACAGTTTTGGCTTAGGTAATTTTGCCCCCGGGAGTATTTCAATGGCGCAGTCTGTGGGTCGTTGGGGGGGCAGTTCATCAGATTTCTCCTCGCTGAACACTTCAGCTAGATCCCGGTATTCCTCAGGTATGTCCTGCAACTCCTTTTCCCCCACCGCTGCTGCGCTTTCAGAGGAGCTTCCTTGGTTCCGGGTTTGAGTCGGGGCTCCCGCTTCTATTTTCCCTTTTGGGAATCTCTGTTCTCCTGTCCTCCAGTCCACCCTCGGGTTCCACTTGGTCAGCCACGCCATACCTAAGATGAGGGGGCAGTCCATGCCAGGGGTCACCACAAATGTTAGAGTCTCTACGTGATCCCCTATGGTGAGCTGGACAGGCAACGTGGCAAGAGTAGCTGGCGTCCCCCCTGCAAGGGACCCATCTAATTGACCGAACGAAATTGGTTTCTTCAGCCTCCTCACCGGAATCCCTAAATTCCCCACTAGGGTTGGGCTTATGAGGCAGTGAGTGCAGCCTGAGTCTATGAGGGCCCTGAGCGTAACCTTTTTAGGCATTCCGGGGCTAAACAGTTCTATGGTTCTGGTGAGGGGCGCGATGGGTCCACTTACCAGGGGTTCGTCCTCCGAGTTGTCATCTGAAGAATCGGGTGGTCCTCCTGGTGGTGTCGGAGTTCCCCTTGCCTGCCTCGACGGGGTTGGGAACTCGACGACCTCCACGCTTTTCATAGCCATCTCCTTCGGTTTCACCAGGGTCTTTCCGGGCTTCCCTCCGGTGGCTCGGTCAGGTTTCCGGATGGGGGTCTTCGAGCAGCACTCGGCACGGTGCCCCTCCTTCCTGCACTTGAAACAACCTGTTGCCCTCGGGGTGGTGGGGACTTGCTTTGCTGGTTCTCGGGGTGACTCTGCTGGTGACTTTCCCCAGGATCTCCCTCCGCATCGTTGCCTTCTGGCGCGATCGATCTCTGCTTCCTCAGCCAGGATGTACCAGTCTTGGAGCCAGTCTGGGTCTCCCCGAGGGATGCAGGCATAATATAGGTCATCGTTCAGGCCATCCTTGAAATGGCCCACCAGGATATCTTCTGGCCAGTTAAGCTTGCTGGCCAGGGCTCAGAATTCTTGTGTGTATTCTGCTACGGGTCGCCGTCCCTGTCTGACAGTCTTGATGCGCTCCCGTGCTTTCCGATCAGCCAAGGGATCCTCAAAATGGCGCCTGAGAGCTGCCATGAACTGATTGAAGTTTTGCAGTTCTGGGGCATCAGCATCTTGGAGGTCTACCACCCAGTTGGCTGCGTCGCCATCTAGGGCTGTTTGTACAATCCTTATTCGACCGCGGTCGCTAGGTATTTCCCGACCATATTCTTCCATGTAGTTTAACACTTGAGTCAGGAAAAACCCCAGTCGGCGTGGCTCTCCGCAGTATCTCACCCCCAACGGTGGGAACTTTCAGATGGTTCGATGTCCCCTCCATCTACTGGGTTGGTGACCATCGCCGTCAGCTGGTGCGGCTCGCTCGGGGGTGGCTGCGGTTGTAGCGATGGTTGCTGCCTCTGTGGTGCCAGTGGAAGGGCCTGGGATTGCTGGTTCAACCCCCCCCTTCATCTGTCCCTTCGGCTGAGCCTGGGTTGGTGGTACCTCGGCATGGGTCGGCTTTCTCTTCCTTCAGGGAATTGAAGGCAACCCTCAGCATATCAATGGCTTGTTCCAGGAACCAGTTGGAGTGGGGTGGCCGGTCGTCTTCATCTTCACTGAGGCGAAATGACCTCTCCATCTCGACTTTCCAACCCGGTTGGTGACTGCCGCGTTTGAGTGTCACTTTCCTGGATTTCTTCTCCCAGTCCTCCTTCTTCCCGCTGCCCATTGACCACCTTGGTTTGTTGCAGTGTTCAGCGATCACCACCTCATCTGATGAGCTCGAGGATTGAGAACTGTATCTGCTGGGCTCTGCCTGGTGGGAGAACTCCCCCCCCCCATGGCAGGTTCTTCCCTTTCCGTTCCAATATCAGACATCATTTGCTTAGCCCCTCGGTAAGGATCTTCCTTCCGGGTTGACTATTACTGCATATCCTGCCTAATGTAAGGACCCACTTCTCATTCCAAAAGGAACTTTTATTAGGAGAAGCTGATAGCAGGCATAGAAGGCAGCATCTGAGGGTTTCCTGCTCAGATCAATAGGTTAAAAGAGTCCCAAGCAAACCCCACCCCAATAGTTCATCTGGTCAGTTCAAATGAGCCAATCCCCAGGTGTTAAGTCCGCTGTGGGAACGGAGCTGATAACGGAGTCCGTTCCCATGCCTGTGAAGACGTTGTTGGGTCTTTGCACCTTTCTCTTCCACAGCGAGAGATAAGCCAGATGGCCAGAGGCACATTCCTTTCTCACCCCAGGTTGACATCAAGGGAGAAACAGTTCAAAGAGCAAGCATTTAGAAACAGCAGAGAGGATACATTGTAGCAAAGCAAAAGGCAACCCACAGAGCTGGTTTCGCTTCATCTGTGCCAATATGGTTTATTCAGTAAAGTTTATACTCTTGGTAAAATAATGTCCCAGGAGTTTCTTTTTCTGGATCTGCCATCTGGACAGTTGACACATGCACACACCACAAGGATTTGAAGTCTTTATTGAGGCTTAACCAGCCCTGAATAGTATTCCCCAGGATTCCTCACACAGGAACCAGAGTAAGACCCAGTGAGAACCAGGTTATACACCTCCCATAGGTCCAGCTTCGTGAACACCTTTACCTGTCTTAGCCACTCCAGGAGTTCCAAGAGCAACAGGAATGGGTACCGGTTCTTGATGGTGATGGCATTCAGCTTTCTGTAATCACAGCACAGCCGTAACTCTCCCAATTTCTTCTTCACGAACAGGACTGGAGCAGCTAAGGGAGAGGTTGAGGGCTGGAAGAGCCCCTTCAACAGATTCTTAGCAATAAAGTCCTGAAGGGCCACCAGTTCTGGCTCTGACAGCAAGTAGATCCATCCCATGGGCAACTTAGCATCTGGAACCAGATCAATGGGGCAATCATATGGCTGATGAGGGGGCAGTTACATGGCCTCTTTTTCCCCAAATGCATTGGCGTCATCTATGATATCCAGAGGGAGATTCAATGGGCTTTCAACAGGTCTTTCCCATGCACACACATGGATCCAATGGGCATGGCACTTGGGGCTATCAAAATGGATAACTCCTGCCGACCAAACAATATGTGGCTCATGGGCTTGGAGTCATTCCAGGCCCAGCACAAGTGGGAAATATGGAGCGGATGCTATGTAAAATTCCAGAAGTTTGACGTGGTTGCCAATCCACAGGTAGTTGCTCAGTTGCTGCTGCCACTGGCCCTGAACAGAGTGGCTGACCATCAATGGTCTCCAAAAGCAGTGGGGGGGGGCTACCTCATGCTGTGGGACGTTCCACTTATCTGCAAAGGCCCTGTCCATGAAATTCGCAGTTGCCGGAGTCCACCATAGCATCGGTGCGAATATCCCCCCTTCCAGGGATGGCCAAAGTCACTGCTACCGCCAGGTGCCAGGCAGGCATAGCACAGGGTTGCTGCACCTGACCCGCTACTATGGCTGCCTGGCCTAGTGAGTCCTCTATACTGGGCTCCTGGAGTTTCCTGTCGGTGCAGGCTTTGCCTTAGCGGGGCACCGCAATACAGGCAGAGTCCTTCACGACAGCACTGGTCCTTCTCCATCTGCATAAACTGCAGTTGAGCTCCCCCCACTTGCATCGACTCCTCGGGAGTCAGTTCTTCTTGGACTCTCTCTGCCACCAGCAACTCCACTCCTCACTGCCGTGCCTTCCACTGTTGGAGCCGGCCATCAATGCAAAGACAAAGATGCATCAGCTCCTGTAAGGTGTTCAGGCACTCTGTCTGGGCTAACTCGTCCAGAAGTTCCAAGGAACTGGTCTATGAGTGCCTCCTCATTCCATTTGAGATCTTGATTCATAAGGTGAAAGCCACTGATGTACTCAGCAACTGGGCACTGCCCCTGTTTCAGCTCCCTCAGCCATCTGTTCGCCATTTGGGCCTTTACCAGGTCTGAAAACATGCTTGTCAGCTGCACGCAGAACCCCACATAGTAATCCAGGAGCAGGATAGCCCATCTGGCTGCTGGGCCCGTCAGCAAGCTGATTATGAAACCCACCTTGTCCTGGTTCATCTGAAAGTCCTCTGGATGCAGACTCATAAACAACTGGAACTGCCCAAAGAACGGAGGAAACTGTGCCAACATGCCCTCAAACATGTTTGGAACAGACACAGGGCATTTGCGTCGTGGCCATGCCAGCCCTGCAGCTTGTATCTGGGCCAGCTGAGAGGACAAGAGAGCCACTTGTTGGGCTAACTGAATGTTATCCACAAGGAGCTGCTCCATGACTGCAAGGAAGGGGAAAGTGTGGCTGAGAACAAACTGTCCTGTCCTGCTCACACCACAAGGGTTTGAAGTCTTTATTGAGGCTTCACCAGCCCTGAATAGTATTCCCCAGGATTCCCCACACAGGAACCAGAGCAAGACCCAATGAGTCCAGTTTCCCAAGTCAGGAAAAACACACAAGTCCAGCAAAGACAAATCCATGGTCCAAAACACAAATCCCACAATCCAAATCCAATTCCAAGGTCCAGAAGGCAAAGTCCAAAGTCCAGAAACAGAGTCAAAGGCAAAGTTCCAAGGCAAGGTACATGGTGGCTGAACAAACACACAATCCAAAATGGAAAAGTTGTTCTTCACATCGCTCTGCTCCACTTGCAGGGATATATAGCCACCGTTCAGTGCAACTCATTAGGAGGGGCGAGGCTGCCTCCTCACGAGTAGCCTTGCCGACCTTTGTTGCACCTCTCTCCTCTTGGCCCTGCGCACCCTAGGACCCAGTGGAGGAGGCAATTCCTCCTCATTCTTGCTCATTGGTTGCAGCTGTGTCCCTTCTCAGCCCTCTGCTTCTGGCTGGCTTCTTGGCTGCAGCTGCATTTCTTCCTTCCCATTGTCAGCCAGCCCTTCTGAAATTCCTGGTTTCTCCTCCTCTTCTTGCCCATCCCCTCTTGGTTCAGAGTCCCCTGCATCTTGCACATGCTTTGCCACACCCCGCTGCCAGGTTCCTGAAGCAGGCTCTTCCTCGTCATCTGAGCCCTCTTTGTGGGCATCCATGACAGCAGAATCCCTTTAGTTGTGAGGAAGGATGTCTTGATTGCTCTCCCTAGCGCTGGTTGAGATTAAAAACTGATACAGTGACTGGTGATAAATCTGATGATGTTATGCTTGGACTGAATATTGTTGTAGACCTTGAGCGAGCTGCAAGCTTTCTTTTTCTAAGTGGCTTATCCACTTGGCCCCCTTCTGTCTGCAAAAAGTCCATTGAGCAGTTTGCAGAATATGTAAATTGAGCATACATACAGGTGGCCCTTGTTATCTGCAATCTTGTTATCCACAGTTTTGCTTATCCATAGTTGGAAAATGCAGACCAGTCCTCATTATATCTGCAGTAAAGATTTTCACATAGCCACAGTTCTGAGTGTTTTGGGGATATGGCAGATGGGCTTCTCCACATGTATGAAGTACTTTTTTCATGGTCTTGTTATTCACAGTGGTTCAGATAGAAGTGACTCCGAATTTGAACTCGAGTTCCCATAACTACATAAACATGCCCATGTAATTTTCTTCCAACCCATTGGATGGGGAATGCTTTGGTTCATCGCAGTCAGCCAGATGTTCAGACTGGATTTGGCATTTTTATCTAGCTATCGAGTCTTCCCCAATGACCTGGGATAGGCAGATGTTGATGTTAGATGGTGTTAGAAGTATTGCTGTAAGATGTAAGCTGTTCTGAATAAAGCTGCCTTTTGCAATTGACTGATAGTGAATTTGTCAGTGCCGATGGTGTTCAAGTGGTGCTCCAGTTGTTTTGGGATCGTACCCAAGGCATCTATTACTATTGGTACTACATTTGCTTTCTTTTGCCACAGTCATTCTATTTCTATTTGCAGGTCTTTGTATTTTGTTATCTTCTCCAGTTCTTTCTCTTCTATTCTGCTGTCTCCAGGTACTGCCATGTCTGCTATCCAGACTTTTTTGTCTTTCTTATCGACAATTGTTAAGTCTGGGGAGTTGTGTGGCAGGTGCCTGTCTGTTTGAATTCTAAAGTCCCAGAGCACTTTAGAGTCTTCATGTTCTAAGACTTTATTTTATGGTCCCACCAGTTCTTGCTTGCAGGCAAATGGTATTTCTTGCAGATCTTCCAATGCATCATTGTTCTTGCAGCAGTTAACTAGGTGGTCCACTGTTTCTTCAACTCCTTTGCAGAGGTGGCTCTTGCTGTCTGTTGCTGTCTTCTCAATTCTGGCTTTGCATGCATTTGTTCTTAAGGCTTTATTATCATTATTATACCTCCACAGCCTGAGATAAAGACTTAAGTCCAACCCTGTTGAGATTTCTTGAGATCAATCAAGGTCTATGAGGCACTGCCACATATTGTGGATTTTATACATATTTAGTTGGCATTTTTTTAAAAAAATCAAATTTTATTTAGGCTGCCAGATGTTCAAGAAAGCAAGCCTCCTGCATTTTGAATTACTACGTAGACGTCTCCATTTTTTGCAGCTGTAGTTGCGCAACATAATCCCCCATGTTGAAATGTCATCTTTTGCAGCATAGTCAAAATGCTAAGGCTCCTTTTCCTATGTTTTAAATAAGATACCTCCCTAACTGAGGGAGTTTGTTTACATCGGGGCCAGCCACCTGATGCCTTCCACACATCTGGCCTGCGACTCCAGAGTCTTTGCCAATAGTCATGCTGGCTTGAGCTAATGGTTGCCCAAATCCAATCCCTTGAGAAGATATCAGTTCATCTAGTCCTGGGCAGGATCTTTACAGAAGCTTCCTTCATGGAAGAGCCACCATGAGGTCGTAGTCTTTCAAATGCAGTTGCTGCTCTGTAGGCATATGACAAACAGTACAGTGTGACATTGTTGACAGAGCTGAGTTGCTACATCAGTGTTTCATTTGGAAGCACTAAGTCTTCAGCTCAGTTAAACTCTGCGCCAGTGGAGGATCCCATATTATTATTTGGATTTAAACTACTCCAGTGGTTAGAAGAAGGTTGCCACTTCAAATGGATACTTTGTTAAAGCTCTGATGAAGTAAAGTAACTCCTTGAGGCTTTGCATAGCTCTAATATCCTCTGTGCTTACAAGATGATCATGAGGGACACATCTCCAAAGTGGATATGAAGTAAACATGTTTTTTTGGTGGCAGTAAAACTGTAGTTGCAAGCTCCAGTTGCTGCTTGGTTTGTTGATTGGTCTTACAATACAGTTTTTGTCTGCAAATATGCAGATGTTTGAACCATCTTTTCTTAAGTGTTTTGTAGTTCATTATTTTTTTCCTTTTAAGTAGAACTCAATTTTCTGCCCACTAAGCCCCTGGAGAAAGCAGAGATTGCAGTCATTACCGTCTCTTGATTTACTCATCAATTTCACATTGCAACCTCATATGTCTGCCCCCAAAAAGTTAGTAAGAAAGAAAAATTGGCTCTTCCTCTTGGTAGATAAAATGAAAAATAGTTCTGTCCTCCTCTTCTATCTGAGATTATTTTAAATATTTGAAACCTGTCAGGATATCCCCACTTAATCTTATTTTCTCTAAATATCCAGTGATTTTAGCCTTTTCTTGCCAGATTTGTCTTTGAGGCTCTTATATTTTGTGGTTGAACACTTCTCAACTTGTCCATATCCTCCTCCATGCACATGTTTTGAATCGCTAGTTCAGACTTTGCAAAAATGTACAAGAATTGGTAAGGAGAGCCATTTGGGAGTACTTGCAAAAATCTGGTTGGAATAGAAAAAAGAAGATAAAAATCTCTATAGAATTCTTAAGTAGATAAAAACAGTAGAAAGCTACAGTTCAGAGATTTATTTGACCACGTGCCACTCCCAGAAAAAAACAAAATCAGAAGTAAACTGTGGTTGATTAGATGTATCTTGATGCAAGAGTGGTGAGGATGAACAATTTTGTCTACTGGCAAATGAGTATTTTGAGCTTGGATCACGGCAGCCATTTCATAAGTGGGCAAGTTGTTCATGGCAGCCATCTTGTGAGAGTTCCCATAATCTGCTCTGAAAATTGGAAATGTACTTCAAATCCTCAAAGGTTGGGGTTTCTTGTGTTCAGTCATCACCATATTCAAAGAGCTTTGCTCTTGTCTATGCAATTGATGTTGCTAGTTCAGACCTTGCAAAAATGTGCAGGAATTTTTCCCCAACCGTAGCTGGCCTGAATATTTTACTTCTCAATGTTTAGGAAATATTTAGGAAACCTGCACTCTTCCAAGGAAAACTAGTTCCATGGGCTTACTTGATACCAAATGAGCTTGGTGCTGCAACTTTCAGGTTGCCCCTGCCAATAATAAAAAGGACATTAATTTTCCATTCTATTTAAAATAATAATTCTTCACTGGGGCATAAAGTAAACATGTGGGGAGGGTTCTCTGGGAATCTGGACTGTGCAGATGCTAGGAATGTTTTTCTGAATACGTTTTCCTAGAACCACTTGATTGCACAACAGGGGCTGAACACTTTATTTGGGATTTTGAAGACAACATGTTCTGGGGATTATAAAGCCTATAGTACAGCAGTCCAATACCCTGGCACTTAATTTAACCATTAGAACTAACATCCTAAAGTTAATTAATAGAATATTAGCTCTACAAACTTGAATGTTCTGATGTACAAAACACTGCTATTTGGGGATTGCATATGACAAGAAATATTTTCTTCTTAATTTGCTGGTGGTATCAGTAATATATGGGCATGTGCACTCATACACCATTGTTAGTGATAGTATTCTTTTCCATTGATGTTTAGGCACCCCTCTTTCTGATGGCATAAAACTAAGTGGTAGTATTGAGAATCCATGTATCTCTTTACTGCAGTATCAATGTGACATTCCCCTGCGCTGGAGTTACTTGTGGAAGATAATGTGTTTATTTGTTTACTTATTTATGTATTATATTCCTTATCTACCCAGTAACCAAAATTCTTTGGGCAGAGAGCAAAAATCAAAGATGTGGCTGAGAACCTAACCAAAATAATTAGGCCCACAGATTACTACCCCCTCCTCCTCCTCCTCCACATTGGAACGAACAACACTACAAACAACCTGAGTGCAATAGTGAAAGACTACAAACAACTAGGCAACAAAGTTAAGAAGCTAGGAGCACAAGTAGTGTTCTTGTCAGTGCTCCCAACAAAAGGCCAACACCCATTGAGGGAAAAAAGAATTTTAGAAATAAACCACTGGCTAAAGGGTTGGTGTTGCCAAGAAAACTTTAGTTTCCTGGATCACGGACTGCATTTTCTACACGAGGGACTCTTGGCAAGGGATGGGCTACACCTCACGAAAACAGGCAAAAATGTACTTGGAAAAAGACTGGCCCAACTCATCAGGAGGGCTTTAAACTAAAACTGAGGGGGGAGGGTGACCAATCTCTAGAATCTCTAGAACCCAAAACCAATCACAAATCCCAAGAAAACAAACCAAACAATGAGGTAGGCAGTGTTGAGAAAAAAGAAAAACTCAAACAACAATCAGGAGATACAGGAAACATACCCACGGACAGGCATAAAAGCCTTAAATGCTTATACACAAAAGCTCAAAGCTTGGGGAACAAACAGGGCGAACTAGAAGCAATAGTACACGAGGGAAGGTATGACATAGTTGGCATAACAGAAACCTGGTGGGACAAAACCCATGAATGGAATGGACAGATGGATGGATACAAATTGTTCAAAAGAAACAGGTCTACAAAAAGAGGAGGGGGAGTTGCACTATATGTAAGAGAACACTACATATCTGCAGGAATGCACATGACCCAAGACAAAATCTCTCCAGAATGTCTATGGGTCAATATAAAAGAGAAAAAAAGTGACATTACCATAGGTGTATATTACAGGCCACCCAACCAACCAGAAGAAACAGATGAACTCTTTGCCAACCAGTTAACAAATGTATGCAGGAAGCACACCACAGTAGTAATGGGAGACTTCAACTATCCAGATATCAACTGGGAGACAAACTCTGCAGTGAGCGGGAGATCAAACAGATTCCTAACCAACCTAGCCAACAACTTTGTCACCCAAAAGGTGGAGGAGGGAACTAGACGCAAAGCTATACTGGACTTAATCCTTACAAATAGAGAAGTAATAGAGGGAATTGAAATTGCCGGAACCTTGGGTGAAAGTGACCACGTCATACTGGAATTTAATATAATGCAAACACTAGCAATAGAAAACAATCCAACCAATGTCCTAAACTTCAAAATAGCCGACTTTGACAAGCTCAGAGAGAACCTAGGAAAGTTCCCATGGATGAAAATCCTAAAGGGGAAAACAACCCAAGAAGCGTGGGAAACCCTGAAAAACACGATCACAAAAGCCCACATCAGCACAATACCATTGAGAAAGAAAAACAAGAAATCCAGGAAGAAACCAGCATGTCTGCACAAAGATCTCACTAACAAACTAAAAGACAAAAAGGACAAATACAAAAAATGGAAAGAGGGGGACATAACCAAGGCCGATTATCAGCAGACAGCCAGAACATGCAAAGAAGAAGTCAGGAAAGCAAAGGCTCAGTATGAACATAGACTCGCAACAGAAATCAAGGACAATAAAAAAAGTTTCTTCCAACACATTAACAACAAGAAAAAAGTAAAGGAAACTGTAGGCCCACTAAAGAGAGAAGATGGCAAGATAATTACAGGCAACAGGGAGAAAGCTAAGCTGCTTAACTCATACTTTGCATCAGTCTTCACACAAAAAGAAACCATAGCCCAACACACCAAAAAAAAACACTGCAAAAGACATACTAGAAACAAAAATCAAAATAAGCAAGAAAATGGTAAGAGAACACCTATCCAATCTTGATGAATACAAATCACCAGGACCCGACAAATTACATCCCAGAGTTCTGAAAGAGCTGGCAGATGTTATCTCAGAACCCTTGCACCACATCTTCCACAAATCCTGGAGCACCGGGGAAGTACCCGAGGATTGGAAAAGGGCTGATGTGGTCCCCATCTTCAAGAAAGGGGAAAAAACGAACCCAGGAAACTACAGACCAATCGGCTTAACATCAATACCTGGGAAGATCCTAGAAAAGATAATCAAAAAACAGATCTGCGAACAACTAGAAGCAAACAAAGTAATAACTAGCAGCCAGCACGGGTTTGTTAAAAACAGATCATGCCAGACCAATCTGATCTCATTCTTCAATAAAGTGACTAAACTAGTAGACGAGCGAAACGCAGTGGACGTAGTATACCTAGATTTCAGTAAGGCATTTGACAAAGTAGACCACAACCTACTCCTTGGTAAGCTAGAAAAAGTTGGAATAGACAACATCACCACCAGATGGATCTGTAGCTGGTTGACAAACCGTACTCAATGAGTAGTCTTCAATGCCACTACATCCACATGGAGAGAAGTAAGCAGTGGGATACCACAAGGTTCCGTCTTAGGCCCAGTACTTTTCAATATCTTCATAAATGACTTAGACGAGGGAACTGAAGGGGAACTCATCAAATTCACAGATGACACCAAACTGTCAGGAGTAGCCAACACCCCAGAAGACAAACTCAGGATCCAAAAAGATCTTGACAAACTCGAACAATGGGCCCTATCCAACAAAATGAGTTTCAATGTGGAGAAAAGCAAAGTCTTACACTTAGGCAGGAAAAACTAAAGGAACAAATACAGATTGGGCGAGATCTGGCTTGGAGGCAGTAACTGTGAGAGGGACCTTGGAGTCCTGGTGGACGATCACTTAACTATGAGCCAGCAATGTGCAGCAGCAACCAAAAAAGCTAATACAATCCTGGGTTGTATAAACAGAGGCATAGAATCAAGATCACGCAAAGTACTAGTACCACTTTATAAAGCCCTAGTAAGACCACACCTCGAATACTGCAGCCAGTTTTGGTCACCATATCACAAAAAAAGATGTTGAGAGTCTGGAAAAAATTCAGAGAAGAGCAACTAAGATGATCAAAGGCCTGGAGACCAAAACGTACAAAGAACGGCTGTAGAACTTGGGTTTGGCTAGTCTAAAGAAAAGAAGAAATAGGGGAGACATGATAGCAGTATTCCAGTATCTGAGGGGCTGCCACAAAGAAGAGGGGGTCAGGTTGTTCACCAGAGCACCAGAGGGAAGGACGAGAAACAATGGTTGGAAGCTGATCAAAGAGAGAAGCAACCTGGAATTAAGGAGAAACTTCCTGACAGTGAGGACAATTAACCAGTGGAACAGCTTACCCCTAGAAATCATGGGCGCTCCATCGCTGGAAGTTTTTAAAAAGAGACTGGACAGTCACCTGTCTGAGATAGTATAGGTCCTCCTGCTTGAGCACGGGGCTGGACTAGAAGACCTCCAAGGTCCCTTCCAGCTCTATTCTATTCTAAATTCTATTCAAATAGTACATAAATCTTTAAAAATAACATATACAATTTACTAAATCTACTTTTTCCAGGGCAAAGCAGACCTTTCACATCAAAAATCAGTACAAAAAAGAAGACGAAGGTGTTTGCTTGGTGCCCCAAAGATGCCACTGTGGATATTGCCTGTGGTTTGTTTACCATCCCCCTAATTGGTTCTGGAAATTCATTGCCTTGGAAAGGGCATTTAATACTATTTTTCGATACTGGATGGGATCAAAATACCTCTGCATTCCCATTGGTATCTCTTGTTGAAGAGGTCAGTCAACATCTCTTTAAGAGAACAAGGGTGAGAATCTTGTAGACGCATTTGGGATCACAACAAAGGACATCATCATCCTCTGTCCTGTTCCCCTCCCATTTCACTATATCCTTGATAATTGGGATAGGACAGAAATTGTAATTCCCCACAATTCAACTTATGTTGCATCAGGCCAAGGTGTTATGGGAAATGTAGAGATGTGTCTTGCCACTGGGGCAAAATGGGAGACATTGGCTTAGGGATTGTCATAGAAAGCATGGAACTCAGTGCTGCAAAGATTCAAGTCAGTTCTGCTTTAATCAGAGAAGAATGGTGGCTTGAAGGCCAAGCCTTCTGACTTGCTTTTAAGGGTCATCCTTCTATCAGAGCTTGATATGATGTGGAGCTACCTTATTTGGGTTGCAAAAAAACAGAAATCCAAGAGATCTTTATTGCCATTTAGGAGCCATCAGATGTTTTACAGTCCAAATATGATACCCTAGAATGTGTTCATGAGGCACATTGGGCAGCAGATTGCCCACCTTATGTCAACTTCTGAAATGAACCATCTTTTTCATTCTGAGTTGCCACATAGATGGGGGGAAAGAGGGGGGGACATAGTATTGCTATTTGTATCGTTAGACAAAACACTGAGGAGTCCCGTGGGAACCAAGGTCATTCCCGCAGGTGCTGGAAGGAGGAGCAACGACGATTTGAGAAGCCCGCCAATTGCTTTTATTGGGTAGCGTGATTTATAGCATAGTAGAGGGGAGGGGAGTGTTACTTTTAGTTACTTTGAATCTTTAGGGAAATTTCAGTCGGTTTCACTTTTGACTGTGCCGATATTATGTATCCAATAAACATGTGCTTTGAGGAAACTTCAAGCCTCGGAGTTCTGTTTTATGTGGCTTCATTAATTGGAACCTTGACACCTTAGTTTAAAACATGTGTGTACAACTTAAAGGCTCAGAGCCATGTATGGTTTCCTCTAAACCTTGAGTTAGGTTTAGGGTGAAGTCTTACTGTTGAATTGACATTTTCAAATGTCAGCATTAAATAATGGATGTAATACTGTTGCACCGTTTTTCATTTTAATTAGATTGAGGGGTTTTTCTTATTATTCTGGCCCGTTGACTTCCTGGTCTTGGTCTGGTCCCCATTTTAGAGTTTGGTCCCAAATATAACACTCAACCCCTGCTATAGGTAGAGCATGGCTTGAAAATCATTGCACACCCTAATTTGAAGCCCAAGTTGGTAATGTTGTTTTGTGCAGAGGAGAGGGAATAAAGCCAGCACACACACACAAACACACACACACACACGTTTACAATAACTACAAGCTGATATTACATTTTTATTTTCAGCTGTGATTCCATTTTTCCTTTCAGCTGAGAGTTTATTTTTCTTTCATCTTTTTATTTATCTGTTACTTTATTCATCTATCATTTTCATACATCTGTGGATTACAAACTATATCTAGAGAGCAGCCTCACTTGCATTTAAGTCCTACTCTACACTGAAAATTTTAAATTTTGCAATTTTGAAATGAACTTTAAAAATTTTAAATTTTAAAATTAGATTTTTTTAAAAAGCTGTGGTAAAAACTTTTACATTTTGAACATTTTGTAAACTTTTACAATTTTAATCATTAAATGAACTAGCAGAAAGAAACATAGTCATGGAAAAGAGACAGACGCTGTTGTAATTTGTAAAATATGTTTCATGTATGTGCTTATGCCCATAGAAGCCCCAAATTACACATGTACCAAATGTAAACTAATTGAAATACTGGAAGAAAAAGTAAAGGGTCTTGAGGCAACTCTAGCCATTCTGAAACTCAACCTACAAAATGAGAAAATCCAACCTAAGCAAGAAGCCTATATCCAAATTGAACATAATAAGGAACAAACAACTTCTAATAGCTGCATATGGGTCAATATAAAAGGAAAAAAGAATGACATTGCCAGAGGTGTATACTACAGGCCACCCAACCAAGCAGAAGAAATAGATGAACTTTTTGCTAGCCAGTTAACAAATATATGTAGGAAACATACCACAGTAGTAATGGGGGACTTTAACTACCCTGATATCAACTGGGAGACAAACTCTGCAGCAAGTGGGAGATCAAACAGATTCCTAACCAACTTAGCTGACAGCTTTGTCATCCAAAAGGTAGAGGAGAGAACTAGAGGAAAAGCTATACTGGACGTAATTCTTACTAATAGAGAAGAAGTGATAGGAGGAGTTGAAGTTGCCAAAACACACCACAGTAGTAATGGGGGACTTTAATTACCCTGACATCAACTGGGAGACAAACTCTGCATCAAGTGGGAGATAGAACAGGTTCCTTATGAGCCTAGCTGACAACTTTGTCATCCAAGAGGTAGAGGAGGGAACTAGAAGGATATCTACACTGGACCTAATTCTTACTAACAGAGAATAAGTGATAGAGGGGGTTGTAGTTGCTGGAATTTTGGGTAAGAGTGACCATGTCATATTGGAATTCAATATAATGCAAACACAAGCAATAGAAAATAACCAAACCAGTGTCTTAGACTAGGGGTGAGATGATAGCAGTTTTGCAATATTTGAGGGGCTGCCACAACCTATTTTCCAAAGCACCAGAAGGCAAGACAAGAAGCAATAGATGGAAACTAATCAAGGAGAGAAGAAACCTAGATATAAGGACAAATTTCCTAATGGTGAGAACAATTAACCAGTGGAACAGCTTGCCTTCAGAAGCTGTGGGTGCTCCATCACTGGAGGCTTTTTTAATATATATATTTTATTGGATTTTTATAGGGGTGGGAAAGTTACATCAAGGTGCTTAGGAAACAACGTGGAGATGGGTACATCAAACATCCAAAAGAAAAATCATAAATATATAGCTCAAATTAATTCATTATTAGTTCCCTCTCTATTTCCCTCATATACTATTACATATTCAAATTAATACATTTCTAAATAGAATTCAAGCAATCCTATCAAACATCAATCACGTTTCAGTTGTAAAGATCCAAATCCTGTTTTTAGGCTTTACTAATTTACAGTTACCATATTCCAATTAGCCTTAAATAAACATATTATTAACACTTCGGGTATCCCTCATTTCCCTTTTCCCTAACATAATAATTATATCTAAAATGAATATATTATTCCCACAATAACATTCTTATATTTTATTCATTAATACCATTTCTTCTCTTGTCACCAATCCCTCTTATTCTCCTTCCATTACAAAATAATTATGTTATTTGAAATAAAAATATCAGTCCAAAAAATACATTTCTATCTGTTTTAAATATATATATTCTATCAATCAATCTATATCTATAAAAAGTCTTTTTAACCCAGTAGGTAAAGTTTACCCCTTCAGATAGTTATCATATCTGAAATAAAATATTATTACAAAGGATATCCTCTTACAGAATTCACATACTCCATTAGTTGTTGAATCAGTCAAAATCTCTAAAGCCTTTTTAACCCATTGAGTGAAATTTTAAAACACATTTTTAAATCTAACTCTAGGTTTCTTTCTGTGCCACACCGGTTTCCATAGTAAGGTCCCTACAAATCCCAATATTTGAAAAAAGGTATTTCTCAGCACTTCAGATTGGTCAAAGTTCTCTTCCCTTTCTTCTAGTGGCCTTTGAATGGTGTAGACAGTTTTATTCCATGTTGTAATTACTAGTTGATTATCCACGTTATCACAATTTTCAATAACTTGTATCTGGGTGTCAGTCTCTATTGGTTTTGACAATTCAGGCATCTCAATTAAAATTATTCTTTGATCATCAGGCTTCTCCATAAATTGTATATGGGGTTCTGTAAAGTTGATTTGTTCAATGGTTTCCACAATTTCTCCCGGTATAAGTTCATGTTTAAGTTGTAAGTATGGTTTCTCTTTAGGTTGTATATGTTGCTCAAAGGCCTCTTTGGAGCCACTCTGCTCCTTCTCCACTGTTCTTCGGCCTATAACTTGATCCGTCAAAATTTGAGAGTAAGATTTCGTGTACTCCGTAGCTTCCAAGATTTTTTCCAGTATAAGCTCATAATTAAGCTGTGGGCAAAATTCTTCCATCTCAGCGGTGAAAGGGTCTTTTAATCTTTTAGTGAAGGCTATATTTAGTAAAAGTCAACAAATATTCACCTACTGGAGGCTTTTAAGAAGAGACTGGACAGCCGCTTGTCTGAAATGTTATAGGGTCTCCTGCTTGAGCAGGGGGTTGGACTAGAAAACCTCCAAGGTACCTTCCAACTCTGTTATTCTGTTACATATACATGCACATGTACATCCATACATTTATTCACAGTCACAGTCCTTTAGGCAGATCTCGCTACTCTCCCATTTACCAGGCTCACAGGGAGGTGGGGTGAGATTAAAGGCTGCCTTCCCTGATCATCCTGATCAAAATGATTGTTACTCTGATTCAATTAACAATCTGTTCCACCGCCTGACTTACTGTTTCACTGCCACTGTTAGCCTTCTGTTTCCCCATTTTTGTTTTGGACTTCGCTTGTAGCCTAAAAAGAGGCATGTTTAGAGTCTGACACAGTTTTGTCATGAGTTTTGCAGCAGAGTTGTGCTGGCTGAGGAATCCTGGGAGTTGAAGTCCACACATCTGGTAGTTGCCAAGGTTGAAAAACACTGGTCTAAATCAGGGGTCTCTAACCTTGGCAACTTTAACTCCCAGAATTCACCAGACAGCATTTTTTTCTAATATTCAAGAGACTCAATCAATCAATCAGAATAGAGCTGGAAGGGACCTTGGAGGTCTTCTAGTTCAACCCCCTGCTCAAGCAGGAGACCCTATACCATTTCAGGCAGGTGGCTGTCCAGTCTTTTCTTAAAAACCTCCAGTGATGAAGCACCTACAACTTCTGAAGGCAAGATGTTCCACTGGTTAATTGTCCTCACTGTTAGGAAATTTCTCCTTAATTCTAGGTTGCTTCTCTCCTTGAGTAGTTTCCATCCATTTTTTTTTTGTCTTGCCTTCTGGTGCTTTGGAAAATAGGTTGACCCAACTCTTCTTTCTGGCAGTCCCTCAAATATTGGAATACTGCTATCATATCACCACTGGTTCTTCTTTTCTCTAGACCAGAGGTCAGCAACCTTAAACACTCAAAGAGCCACTTGGACCCGTTTCTCACAGAAAAGAAAACACTGGGAGCCACAAAACCCTTTTGACATCTCAAATGAAGATAACACTGCATATATCCTTTTTTACCTTTATGCTATGTATAAAAAAACTAGTGTGTTGCATTTATGAAATCAATGAACTGCTACAAAGAAAACAATTTTTTATGCAGGAGAAAGAGGGGGAAAAAAACCTTTCTCCTTCATCCCAACAGGTGAAAAAGTTTTAGTAGCTTATCTACCATCTTTAAATACAGCATAATTATCCCCATACCTCATTTCTTAATTTAAAAAAAAACAAAATATTTCATTAAACGTTCTTTACTAAAAGTCCAGTAAGGACAACATATATTCATATTTTCTCTCTCTCTCTCTCTCTCTCTTTCTTTCCTCTCCCTCCCTCTCTCTCTCTCTCTCTCTTTCCTCTCCCTCTCTTTCCTCTCCCCCTCTCTCTCTTTCCTCTTCTCTCCTCTCTCTCTTTTCCTCTCCCTCTCTTCTCTCTCTCTCTCTTTCCTCTCCCCCCATCTCCCTCTCTCTCTCTCCTCTCTCTCTCTCTCTCTCTCTCTCCTCTCCCTCTCTCTCTCTCTCTCTCTCTCTTTCTCTCTCTCTCCCCCTCCCTCCCTCCCTTGCTGCGTCTCCGCCACCAATGTAAGCCCTGCATGCGGGAAAAACCCAGCACTGGGGACTAATTGTTTACCTCTTCCGGGCGATGGGAGAGGAGCGGGCCGATCGCCTTCCCAGCAGCCGGGACTCCAGCGCGCCTTCCCGGCCAGCGGGGCCAATGGTAGCGCCGGCTGGGGATCGCAGGGGCTGTGCTCCCTCGGGGCCGCAGCTTGCGGGAGGGCTGGCCCGCTCAGCGGAGGCTCCGACAGGCTGCTCCCAGGGGGGGATCCCGGGGCTGCCCCATGCGGCTCCCCGGCCACGTGCGCCTCGGACGGGGCCAGCCCGGGAAAGGGACTTCCTGGCCGCGCTTCTCCCAGGGGGTGGGGCGCCCGGGCGCAGGGTCAATCAGGAGCCCCGAGAGAGAAAGAGAGAGAGAGAGAGAGAGAGAGAGAAGGGAAGCGAAGCGTAGCTCAAGTGCCTCTCTCTGTCTCTGTCTCTCTCTCTGCAAATGGCGGAGGAGACTGGAGCCTCAGTAGAAGGCTGAAAGAGCCGCATGCGGCTCCAGAGCCGCGGGTTGCCGACCCGTGCTCTAGATTAAGCATACCCAATTCCTGCAAACGTTCTTCTTATGGTTCAATGGTTCTGAAATAACATCTGCCAGCTCCTTCGGAACTCTGGGATGTAATCCGTCAGGTCCCAGTGATTTGAACTCATCTCGATCAGACAGGTGTTCTCTTACTATTTTCTTGCTTATTTTAATTTTTATTTCTAGTCTATCTTTTACAGTTATGTTTTTGGTAGAATAGGCTATAGTTTCTTTTTGCATGAAGACTGATTTAAAGAATGAGTTAAGCAGCTCTGCTTTCTCTCTACTGCCCATTACTTCCTTGCCATTTTCTCCCATTAGTGGACCGATTGTTTCCTTGACTTTTTTCTTGTTTTTTACATGTTGAAAGAAACTTTTTAAAATTATTTTTGACATTTGTTGCAAGTCTTACTTCATGCTGAGCCTTATGTTTCTTGACTTCATCTTTGAAAGTTCAGGCTATTTGTTGGTACTCTGCCTTAGTTATGTGACCCTCTCTCCATTTTTTGTACTTTACTGTATGTCTTTCAGTTTATCAGAGAGATCTTTGTGCAACCATGCTGGTTTCTTCTTGGATTTCTTGTTTTTCTTTTTCAGTGGTAGTGTGGTGGACTGAGCTTTTATGATCATATTTTTCAGAGTTTCCCAAGCTTCTTAAGTTGTTTTCCCCTTTAAGATTTTCATCCATGGAATCTTTCCCAAGCTCTCTCTGAGTTTGTTAAAATCAGCTCTTTTAAAGATTAAGACACTGGTTTGATTATGTTATATTGCTTGTGTTTGCATTATATTGAATTCCAATATGATGTGGTCACTCTCGCCCAAAGTTCTGGCAACTTCAACCCCCTCTATCACTTTTTCTCTATTAGTAAGATTTAGGTCCAATGTAGCTTTCCCTCTAGTACCCTCCTCCACCTTTTGGATGACAAAGTTGTCACCGAGGTTGGTCAGGAATCTGTTTGATCTCCCACTTGATTCAGAGTTTGTCTCCCAGTTGACGTCAGGGTAGTTAAAGTCCCCCATTACTACTGTGGTGTGTTTCCTACATACATTTGTTAATTGGTTAGCAAAAAGTTCATCTATTTCTTCTGCTTGGTTGGGTGGCCTGTAGTATACACCTATGACAATGTCATTCTTTTTTCCTTTTACATTGACCCATATGGATTCTAGGAGGTTTTCATCCTTGGTTTTATGCATTTCTGTAGAGATGTAGTGATCTTTTATATATAATGCAACTCCACCTCCTCTTTTGTTAGGTCTGTTTCTTTTGAATAGTTTGTATCCTTCCATCAGTACATTCCAGTCATGAGTTTCATCCCACCATCTTTCAGTAATATCAACTATATCATATTTACCTTCATGTACTAGTACTTCAAGGTCACCCTGTTTTTCCCCCTAAACAGGAACCGTGGAGTCTAGTGCAGGATAGTCTGGCAACACTTTAGGGTGTGTGCCATACATGGCTTGAAATGGTGTCATTGAAGTCGATGAGTGCAGTTAATTGTTGTAAGAAAATTCTGTGAGTGGCAGTAACAATGGCTAGTTGTTTTGGCAGTAGGTGCAGTAGCACCCCAAATACTATTAGAGGAGATGGTTCATCTTTTCAGCCTCCCAAGTTTTGGCTGGGTGGTGAGCTGAGGAGAGGTAACTAAAAAGTGCTTTCCAAAAACTAGATTGGAATTGTGCCCCTCTGTCTGACAAGAGTGCAGAGACCATGCCATGGTAGCGAAAACATGGGCTAGAAAAAGTTGGTCTGTGTCTTTGGCATTGGGCAATCCCTTACAGGGTATGAAATGGGCCATCTTGGTGAAAAGATCTACCACCACTAATATGGTAGTGAAGCCTTGGACAGAGGGTAAATCAGTAATGAAGTCCAGAGAGACCGTATGCCAAGGTTTCTGATGGAGGGGTTTGGTCCTCCTGCATGTGTGGCAAGAAGCCACATATTCCCTGTCGTCTGCAGCCATCCTAGGCCACCAAACGTCCCTTAAGGTTCTGTGTAGGGTTTTGAACATGCCTCCATGCCCTGCCATTTCATTATCATGGCAAAACTGCAGTACCTCTTCCCTGCATGGGGGGGGCAGAACTACTATTCTGCCTCTGTGTTTCAGAGCACCTCCCTCCATTGCGCATGGGGTTACAGTACCTGCTGGGGTCTCCTTGAGGTCATGTATCCTGGCCCATGAGAACTGATCTTGTTGTTGCTGTTGCAGTATCTTGGTGATTAAATCCCGATGTAGTTGGGCAGCTCCCAACCTCTCAATGGTTGGTGTTGATTGGTGAAGCTGGAAATTGGAAGGTTGCAGGATTGTTGTTGGTGCTAGAATCTGTTGAACAAGGGAATATTCTGGTTTGCACGATAGTGCATCTGGCATTAAGTTCTTGGAGCCTGGGACGTACTTAATGTAAAAATCAAAACGTGAGAAGAATTGGCTTCATCTGACTTGAGATTTTTGTGGTAGTGTTGACCTCTATAGGAAAGCGTGCACCTTCTAGGAAGTGTCTCCAGTGCTAGAATGCTGATTTAATGGCAAGGAGTTTCTTATTAAAGATGTCATAATTGCATTCTGGAGATCCCAGGGCTCTGGAAAAGAAGGCACATGGAAGAAGGCTGTTGTCTCCCCCTCTCTCTTCTAAGAGAACAGCTCCAATGGCTACATCTGAAGCATCTGTCTGGACAATAAATCTCTTGGATGAGTCTGGGTGCTGAAGCAGGGGCTGGCAAGCAAAAAGTTGCTTTAACTCTTCGAATGCTGCTTGGTGTGTAGGAGTCCAAGCAAATTTGACTTAGTCAGTTGGGTCTTAGTCAGTTTGGTCAATGGTTTGGCTTTTGGAGCAACTCCTGGTATAAATTCCCTGTAGAAGTTAGCAAAGCCCAGGAAGCATTGGACCTCTTTGACTGCGCAAGGGGCTTGCCAGTGAAATACAGCTTGGACCTTCTGGGGGTCCATCTGGATGCCTTTTGTGGAAATACGGTAACCCAAGAAGGCTAGTTGTTGCAAATCAAAGGAACATTTTTCTGGCTTGGCAAAGAGGTGGTTATCTCTTAGTCTACTGAGGACTGTGCGCATGTGGTCTGTGTGCTGAGCTTCATTCTCAGAGTAGATTAAGATATCAACCAAATATAAAACCAGAAATTTATCTATGAAATCTTGAAAAATTTGGTTCATGAATCTGGAAAATACGGCCAGGATGACTTGGACTCGACTGTGAGTTCAAAACCTTGTAATCATGGACCACCCTAAGTGGGGGTTTCTCTCTGTTATTAGGACCACTGGGGTCTTGCTTCTTGGGTATGAAGAAGGTGGGAGCCAAGGCAGGAGACTGGGAGGGTCTTATGAATCTCTTTTTCAAATTAGAGTCCAAATATTGTTTTAAAGTTTCTAATTCTATATAGACATTTGGTATTGTCTCTTGGTGGGTATTTTGGCACCAGGGACCAGGTTTATGGTGCAATCCCAGTCTCTTTGTGGAGGGAGGGCTGAGGCTTCCTCCTCCCTGGACACATCAGCGAAGTCTGCATATTTACTTGGCAGATTGGGAATCTCTCTGTGAACCATTAGGGGGGCTGGTGGGGGGCTTCAGAGGGCAAATCGCAGTGAGAAAGGCATTCAAGATTTTTAAAGGCAATAGAATGGTTTTTCCACTTCATAGTGGGGTCATGGTGTTGTAACCAAACAGTTCCCAGCACTATTGGAAGATCTATATGTTCAGGGAAGAAGTGAGTTAACTCTTCAGAATGCTGATTTATTGTTAGCTTCAAAGGTACTATGACATGAGTAATTGGGCCTGCTTTTAACATTTGGCCATCAATAGTTATCACTGGCAATGGAGACTTCAGGGAAACTGTAGGTATCTTAAATTTCTGAACTGTGGCTAGGCTTATGAAGTCAGAGGTTGACCCAGAATCTATCAAAACAGGGATGGTGGTTTCCTGACTACTGGGAAGTGTCATGGTAGAATCAAATTTTATTAACGTAAGTGAGCATGGAGGTAATTGACCTTCATTCAGTGCTTGGGTGCCCCCCCCCATGAGCTCGTGGAGGGAGGGCATTTCTCTTTTCCCTGGCCTTGGGGCTTGTTGTCCAAGTGGTGAGTAGTGGAGACATGGACGGGCTGTCTGTTGTCTCTCCTGGGAGGTTTAGTACGGCAATTCTTGACCATGTGGCCAGGCTCTCCGCAATAAAAACACGGGGCTAGTTGTCTGCATCTTTGCTGTTCTTGCACTCCTGGGGCTTGTCTGGCTGCTCCAATTTGTATCAGCTCTTCAGCATCCAAATCCAAGGGGGCAGGGAGGCTAGTGGTAGTGACAGGGGGAGTCAGCTTTGGAAGCAGTTGGCTGGGGCTGCTGCAAAATGCTTTAAGTTCTGCAAGTTGAGACTCAGCTGTTATAGCAGCTAGTTAGAGGTCTTGTAGACCCTGGGGAATCCCTTGGTGTATCAGTTGTGTCATTATGGCCTTATTGAGCCCCCTTTTGAATTGCACCCTTAAGGCTTCCTCATTCCAATCCAGATCTGCTGCAATGAGCTTGACATCTTCAACGTATGCTCTGACAGAGTTGTTGTTTTGGTGGAGTTGGAAGATGCGTTGTTCAGCAGTTTCTACCTGAATAGGGTCTCCAAAATGCTCTCTAAATCTAGTAAGGAAATTTGGGTAACTAGCCAGGATGGGGTTTTCGTTTCAATGAGTGGAACCTATTTGGCAGTGGAATTGGTTAAAAGCGTGAGGATGAAGGAGACTCTTGATCTGTCTGTCAGAAACTCCCCAGGTCAGGAGCTAATGAACACATTGCATTGTGTTAGGAATGTTGTCATCTTATCAGACTCACCAGTGAAACTCAGCGGTAGGCAGCCAGGAGACTTGGGGATGAGTGCGGCAGGAACAGGCAGTTGTGCCTCAGCTGGTGGAACAGGTGGTTGTGGTTGCAGAGGAATGCCTTGTTGAGTCATGATCTGCATTTTCTGCATCATCTGTTGAAAATTGGCTGCAAGATTTCTGATTTTGTCTTGAATGCCATCTTGGCATCTGCTGATAGAGCGGAAGTCTTGCTTGTCCGCTGTTGCTTCAGCTCTGGGATCTGAGGTCATGGCTAGAATGTTCTGAAGCTCGAGAAAAATTTTGGTGAAGGGAGTTGGTCAGATTAATATCAAGTGCTGGGGAAATCAGGAGATTCAGGCAGTTCAAATGAGTATAAATATTTATTGCAAACTTTAGCTTTCTACAAGAATCTGATCAACTAGCGATCAAGGGAAATGCACAGGAGATAAGAGAGGCATTCAAGGTGGGCTGGACTTAGATCTCTTGTGGGCATGCAGGGACTCGTGACTTATGACGTGTTGGACCCCTCCCTCGGGCTCAGCCTGGTCATCTCCTACAGTATGCTTCCTATATCTCCTACTTTGTATCTGGGTTTTTCTTCCTTCACATCCCTCTCTACCTCATTGTTTGATTGGTTGTCTTGGGGTTTGTGCTTGGTATTAAGTCCCAAAGATCCTAAAGATTGTCCTAAAGCTCCTGAAGATTGGTCACCCTCCTCCCTCATTTTTAGTTTAAAGCCCTTCTGATAAGTTGAGCCAGCTGTCAACTGTCCAGTTGGCAGATCCAGAAAAAGAAACTCCTGGGACAGTATGAACTTTTCTGAATAAACCATATTGACACAGACGAAGTGAAACCAGCTCTGGGTTTCCCACGCAAAAGCTAGCATAGTTAATTCCCACTTTTCCCTATGGGCCACCCACAGTCTATTACAGTATGTCTACCAATCACTTCTGTTCATTTTGTTATGGGAACCAGTGAGCCATGCTAGTCCATCTGCTCAATGTGTCCTTGGGTTGGAGAACTGTCCCATGGAAACCGATGATGCTCAGATGCAATTCCCCCCACCCTTGCATTCTATCCCACCTCCTCCCTTTTCTTTGACAAGCTGTGAGTGAAGCGGAATATAGGTGAGAGTGCAAATCAGTCTTGACATGCCGACCCCCTGGAAGAAGGATAGACCTGAAACAACAATAAACATATATACACATCATTACTCACAACCAACTGCAGCCACACACCCCATTGGGGCCATTCAGGGTACCTATTATGAAAGTTAACTAACCTCGCTGCCCTAACATCTGGAGCAGCTACCCGCTCAGTGTCTGCTAACGGGTAGCCTTTCCCCAGTACTAGGTATTGTAATTTTCCCTTGTGATATCTGGAGTCGAGAATCCTTTTGATCTCATAGTGCTCCTCTCCCTTAACTAGAATGGGAGGAGGAGGTGGTACCTTGACTGGCCTCAAGCCAGATTTGCAAAAGGGTTTTAAAAGACTGCAATGAACTACCAGATGGACCCGCCTGAGGATTTTTGCAATTTCAGCTCCACCATGACAGGATTCACGGTCCGAATTATTTGGAAAGGCCCTATATATTTGGGACCTAACTTCTTGTAAGGTTGCCTCAGGTTTAGAAACTTGGTGTCCTTATCCCCCACTCTAAATTCTTTCTGGGGGGCCCTTTTCTGATTTGCTTGCCTTTTTTGGCTCTCTCTAGCTTTGTTTAGCACTTCACACAGAGCAGGCCACATGGCTTTTAGAGTATCCATCCAGTCAGCCAATGACACTGAGGATGGGGTTCCCTGTGGGAGCTCTGGCATAGGCATGAACTCAGTCCCCATGACCACCTTAAAAGGGGTAAACCTGGTGCTACTATGGACCGAGTTGTTATATGCCACCTCCGCGAAAGGCAGGAGCTCGGCCCAATTAGTCTGCTGATAATTTACATAACAGCGCAAGTATTGCTCTACCAATGAATTAGCATGTTCAGCCGCCCCACTGGTACTAGGATGATAAGAGGAGCTAAGCCCTTGGGAGGAGCTTATCATTTTTCCACCAAGCTTTTGCGGTGAATTGCACCCCCTTGTCCAGGATAATGCGCTTTGGGACCCCATCTAGTGTGTAGATGTGTTGCACAAACATATTGGCTAAGACCCGGGCAGAAGGAATCTTCGGACACGCCACATAGCGTGCTTGCTTCGAGAACAGGTCGATGACAGTCCATATTACTGTGTTTCCAGCACTCTCCAGCAACTCCACAATAAAGTCCATGGATATCTCCTCCCATGGGTTGGCTTGGTTGGCTACCAACTGTAGCAAGCCTGGGAGCTTCCCAGGTAGGCGCTTCATGGAGGCACACACAGGGCAACTGGCCACACAGGCTTCTATGTCCTTTTCCATCTTTGGACACCAAAACTGACTCTTTACCAGGTGAAGGGTTTTCACAAACCCAAAATGCCCTGCAAGCTTCACGTCATGGCTCTTCTGCAGGACCAAGGTTCTCTGGCTGGCTGTGATGTACAATTTACTCCCCTTCCATGCCAAGCCCTCCTTTAGCATCAAGTTCTCCTTATGTCTTTGGAACCACTCGTCTCCCCCCAAGGTGTCTTTTAGTGGCTGTGTCAGCGAGTCTCCAGCCGGCTGCAGAGAGACCATTCTCTGCTGTCTCATAATTGCTGGCGCTGCGAGCTGCCTGGATGGGATGATGGAGTTAACTACTTCTTCTCGGGCACTTTTGTACTGGGGCACATGAGAAAGGGCATCTACTAAGAAATCCCCCCACCCAGGCAAGTAGCAAAGGGTGTAATTGAAGTGGTTAAAATACTGAGTCCACCAGACTTGCTTAGGGGATAGCTTCCTCAGGGTTCTTAATGCCTCTAGGTTCTTGTGGTCCGTCCACACCTCAAATGGGACCTTACTACCTTCTAAAAATTGCCTCCAGGTCAGAAAAGCCCATCGGACAGCATAAGCCTCCTTCTCCCAGATGGCCCAATGTCTCTCAGTATCAGTTAATTTGCAAGACGTATAGGCACAGGGCTTCAACTCCCCCTTTTCGTTCCTCTGGAGTAAAACCACCCCCACTGCCACATCGCTGGCATCTGCCTGGATTACGAAAGGCTCATCTGGGTTTGGGTGTTTCCAAACTGGCTCTGCAGCAAAGAGCTGCTTCAGTTTTTCGAAGGCAGCCTGGCATTCGATGGACCAATTTAGTGGCTGACTCGGTTTGGGCTTCACCCCTCCCCCCGTCTTGAGCAGGTTGGTGATTGGCAGGGCTATCTGGGCGAAAGTGGGGATTAATTGCCAATAAAAGTTTGCAAATCCCAGGAAGCTCTGCAACTGCCTCCGGGTCCAAGGGGCCTCCCACTCCAGAATTGCCTTCGCCTTACCCGGGTCCATTTCCACCCCATCCTTAGAGATGGGATACCCCAGGTAATCTAGGCTGGTCTTGTGAAAGTCACATTTTGATAGCTTCGCATATAGCTGGGCTTTGCGTAACTTCTGAAATACTGCTCTCATTAGCCTTATGTGCTCTTCCATGGTCTCGGTATAAATTAGAATGTCATCTAGGTATACCAGCACCCCTTTGTACAGGTGTTTGTGCAGGACCTCGTTTATTAACTGCATGAATACTGCTGGCGCTCCTTGCAGCCCGAATGGCATCACCCAAAATTGGTAGCAACCCAGAGGGCAGTTAAATGAGGTTTTCCATTCGTCCCCCTCTTTAATCCTCACTTGGTAATAGGCTTCCCTCAAGTCCAGCTTAGTGAAGATCTTCCCTTTGGCTAGGTAACCCAGCATGTCCCTCATGAGGGGGAGGGGATACATATTGTCCACGCAGATACAATTCAGCCCCCGGTAATCAACGCACAATCTAAGAGACCCATCTTTCTTTTCCTTGAAGAGCACAGGGGCAGCCATCCTTGATTTTGCTTGCTGGATAAATCCCCTGGCCAAGTTCTTGTCTATAAACCCCTGAAGTTCCTCCATCTCTCTTGGCATCATGGAATACATCTTCGGCTTGGGCAATTTAGCCCCTGGCAAGATCTCAATAGCACAGTCTGTGGGGTGATGGGGCAGGAGTACGTCTGATTCCTTCTCGCTAAATACCTCTGCTTGGTCGTGGTATTCAAAAGGAATGAGTGGCTGTAACTCCTCACTTCCCTTTAGTATATTCGCTGACTCCACTTTCACTTTCCTAATTGCCAGCTCGTGTCTGGCTTTTGGCGCTTTTGCAGGCTTCTGCTGGCTAGCTGCTTTCTTACTCATTTGCCACTTGTTGCTGTCCCAATCTGCTGACAGATTCCATTTCTTCAACCAGGCTAGTCCTAGCACTATGGTATCGGTCATTCCAGGAGCGTCAAATGGATAGTGTCTACATGGGTCCTAGCCCTGAGGCTCACTGGCTCTGTTATGCATGTTGCTGGTGCCCCCCCCCCCAAGGGAACCATCTAACTGGGAAACCCCATGGGCTGCCTTAGCTTCCTTAGCCTCAGTTCTACTTTCTCCACTGTCTGAAGGCTAATTAGGCACCAAGTGCACCTGGAGTCCAGCAAAGCCATGAGGCCCCCCCCCCTTACTCCCAAGGAGGACACCAAAATCTCCACTTGGGTCATCATAGGGATGATGGTGCCACTTACCATCATGTCATCTTCCCCCTCGCTGTCGCTCTCATAGAAGATCAAGCTGGGCTTGTCATGGGTTGGAGTTCCCTCGCCTTCGCTAGATTGGGGAGAGACCTCCATGACCTGTTAAGCCTCCTGCATTTTCTCCTTTGGCTTCACAGGTGGTTTTTTTGGCTTCAGTTGGGCTGGGGCTTGCGGTGCAAATGCCGGCCATAGCGCAAGGCAGTCGGCCACTCGGTGGCCTTCCTTCCCACATCGGAAACACGCTCCTGTGCTCCTGTGGGACTTCTCCTCCCTGGCAGGGGTTGCACCCCTTCTTCCTCCACGGGGCGCTGGGCGTCTCTCAGACATTCGGCGAGGCCAGTTCTCATGCACAATGTGCTCCTGGTACTCCATCAGGTCGAGCTCCACAATTGTGGGTAACTGGTACCACGCTTGAAGGTCGCAGGGCACCCCCCCCGGTGCAGGCAGTTGTGATACAGCTCCTTGTTCAGCCTCTCCCAGAAATGGTAGACCAGCATACACTCGGGCCAGTCTCTCAGGTGAGCAGCCAGGGCTGGCTGAGGAATTCTGGGAGTTGAAGTCCACAAGTCATAAAAGAGCCAAGTTTGAAGACCCCTGATGCACACTGAAAGCTTCTGCACCGGAGACAAATTCCTTGTGTGTATAATCACACTTGGCCAAATAAAGCATTCTATTCTATTCTATTCTATTCTATTCTATTCTATTCTAGTCTAGTCTATTCTATTCTAGTCTAGTCTAGTCTAGTCTAGTCTAGTCTAGTCTAGTCTAGTCTAGTCTAGTCTAGTCTAGTCTAGTCTAGTCTAGTCTAGTCTAGTCTAGTCTAGTCTAGTCTAGTCTAGTCTAGTCTAGTCCCCGGTGCTCCAGGATTTTTTAAAGATATGGTGCAATGGTTCTGAGATAACATCTGCCAGCTCCTTCAGAACTCTGGGATGTAATCTGTTGGGTCCTGGTGATTTATATTCGTCAAGGTCGGATAGGTGTTCTCTTACCATTTTCTTGCTTATTTTAATTTTTGTTTCTAGTTTGTCATTTGCAGTATTTCTTTTTGGTATGTTGTGCTATAATTTCTTTTTGTGTGAAGACTGATGCAAAGGGGGGGGCGGAGCTAGCTCGGATGGACGACGGACGCTGAATTTCTGCCTCCTCCGGACCATCATAGAGAATTGATTAAAAAATATAACACCCAATTAAGGACTATGAAAATTTAAGAGATTATGAAACGTGAGTTACTTCCCTTGCTTTCCTCCTGAAGTTTGGATTGTATTTGATTCGGTTTTGGACATTCTCCTAGAGAAGCTTTGAATTTGGATGTTTGGCTAAGAGACTTGAGAGGCTTTTGAAGGCTGATGGGGAGAGGAGGCGCCCTATGATTGAAGACTGATAGGAGAAAGAATTTGGAGAGAGTTTAAAGGAGTATAGCTGAAAAGATAATAGCTGATTTATAAGTCTACAGTGTGAAGGCCCGTTACTCCCTCCTTTCAGTCGAAGTGTTGAGATCTGGAGAAAGTGAAAGTATTAAACACCTTTAAGACAGAGCCTTGATAAGGCATGTGTAATAAAGATAATTGCTGCCTTTGGATTTATTTACTTTCATCGTGTTGTTTTCATGGAGATAAGTTGATAAGGACAAGATAAAGGGAGGAAGTGACGTGTATGGACTATAGACTGTGTAAAAATTCTTAGAAGGTTAAGAGCTCTTTTTGGTGGTTGGATGTCAAAATGCAGCCAAAGTGTAGAAAGTGTTTGGCAAAGACCCAATGCAGCCCTTAGACCTTCAGATTTACGTCTGATTCGAGTGGAAAAAGCCTTAGAAATGGATGTGAGGGGAAAAATTGCCTGAGAAGTCACTGACTCAACCAGATAAACTTGATATTCTCTTACAAGAGTTAAGAGGAATGAAGATAAATATAAAAGAAATGAAGACAAATATAAAGGAAGATTTGAAGCAAATAAAAGATAAAATGGATAGTATGGATGTAAGAATAGCAGATCTGGCGAAACAAAGTCAGGATATGACACAAAATATTACAGAAGTGAAGACTCAGATGGGAGAACATGATAAGGTGTTAAAAAGCCAATATCTCAGGGGCTGCCACAAAAAAGAGGGAGTCAATCTATTCTCCAAAGCGCCGGAAGGCAGGACAAGAAGCAATGGATGGAAACTAATCAAGGAGAGAAGCAACCTAGAACTAAGGAGAAACTTCCTGACAGTTAGAACAATTAACCAGTGGAACAACCTGCCTCCAGAAGTGGTGAATGCTCCAACACTGGAAGTTTTTAAGAAGAGACTGGACAGCCATTTGTCCGAAATGGTATAGGGTTTCCTGCCTGAGCAGGGGGTTGGGCTAGATGACCTCCAAGGTCCTTTCCAACTTTATTATTATTATTAACTATGATGCATCAGGTGAAAAAGGATTTGATTGAGATATGTGATCGTCAGTGCCGATCAAATTTACGTATACATGGATATACGGAGAAAAGTGAAGAAAATGAAGCAAAATTGATTCAAGCAGTACTGGATTGGGCTACCTCGATCCTCCCAGATGTCCCCTTTACAAGATATGATATTGATGCAATACATAGAGTTGGCCCAAAAAGGTTGGGAAGAAAATTGCTGAGAGATAGTGTGGTGCGACTCTGGTCATACACAAAAAAAGAGCAATTGATGCGCAAATTGTGAAACATGTCATCTATAATGTTTGGGGGGCATCAGATACAAGTTTTTCCAGATTTATGCAATGAGACTTTACAATGGAGGAGAGAGATGCATCAAGTTTGTCAAATATTGAAGAAAAATAACATTAATTACAGCTGGGGATATCCAGTTCTTTTGAGATTTTCATACGGTGGAAGATTTTACAGAGTTGAAACAAAGGAGGAGGCGATGGAGAAAATAAGGGAGCTCGGAATCATCAATAAAGAAGAGGCTATGGAGCAAATTCAGAAAATGAATGAGATGTCGAAATTCTCAAGAAAGGAGATGGAGAAGAAGGAAGAAGATCTACAGGAGAAAGGGAAGCTGGATGAAGCAACAGGAGTTACAAGTTTGTTGTAGAGATAGTATATAAGTATTTGTAATGTGTTATAATATATGTTTGGGTGTAGAAATTAAGGGTAAAGATGGTCAAGGGAGGTGGAGTGGGTGACCAAAGTCCGTGCAGGGATGGCTCCTCTTCCCCCCCCCCCGGAGGCCTGATGCGGTGGAGAGGAGGAAGATCTCCTGAAGAAGGGAAGGGGGACAATATATATGTATATGGGTGGGTAAGAGGTTATTTATGTTTTGGGACAATATGCTTACTTTGTAGTTTTAGTTTTGTAAGATTTATGTTAGAGCACATATGGAAACCAAAGGGAATATGTAATATAAGGAACAGATGGGGAAATCGTTGAATGTACATGGCTTGGGGGGGAAATATAAACGAGCAAGAATTGAAAAATCAATTAACAAAGAGAAAATAGATATTGTATTTTTGCAAGAAACACATCAAAAGAAAGAAGGGGGTGAATGAACTTAGGTTATATTGGGCTGATGTATATGAAAAGGCATGTGGTACATCAAAAGCAAGAGGGGTAGCAATCATTGTAGCTAAAAGATGTGAATTTAAGATAAAAGCCATAAAAAGGGATGATATGGGAAGATTTCTTATAATTCAAGGCTTGATTTATGGACAAGAGGTCACTTTAGCAAATTTTTATGCACCTAATACAAATCAAAGAGAGTTTTATAATAGGGTATATAAAGAAATAGAAGAAATAAAAAAGGTTATGTGATAATGGCAGGTGATTATAATATGGTTATGGATACAGGAATTGATAAATCTAATCCATCAAAAGTGGAAATAAAGTATAATAATACAGATTTCAGAAAATGTATTAATAGAAATAGATTAAAAGATGTTTGGAGAGAATTACATGGCAATCAAAAGAGTTATACATATTTTTCTAGTAGACATAAAAATTGTACAAGAATAGATTATATATTTGTAACATTGGAAATATCTAAAATAATGAAAGCAGAGATAAAAATAATTAAAATATCAGATCATGCAATGGTAACTATGGAAATGGAAATAGATTGTGATTATAAACAGGCAAGTAGATGGAGAATGGATTCGAGGATTTTTAAAAATAGAGATTTTAGAGAAAGTGGAAAGAGAATTAAAAGAAATATGGACTATAAATGAAGAAGGAGGTAGTAATATAGGTGTAATATGGGATGCAATGAAAACGGTGGTAAGAGGGCTTCCGGTTCCGGATCGCAGCGCTGGCGGACGCATGGGGAGAGCGCTCTCTCCGCCACCCGGTTTCCCTTTGTCGGGCGACCCTGAAAAGGGTCATAAGTCGCCCTGGAGGGGCGATGACCATGAGGAGGACCCTCAACAGATTGCAGAAGGGCGGTAGCCCTTCCGTTTGATCTGAGGCAGCTCCTTTGGACCGTCGGAGAAAAGATTGGCCATCAACATGGCCGATCACTAAGCCGTGCCTGCTGAAAGCCAAAATTACCACCAAGCACAATGAAAGCACCGCGGAGGATTTGAGTGAGACCCTACCTTTCCTTTCTTGTATCCCAATTATCTTCCTGTGAAAGCCTCCTGAAAATTTTTCCCCACTGTTAACATAGCAGCTTCTGCCTACTCTGGGAAATTAAGCTTTGAAAAGAAAAGAAAAGAAAAGAACAACTAACCTAAACAACTAAATAACTGGACTTGTACTTCATGGACATTTGGGATCCCAAAAAGTTCCTATTGTTACAGGGACTTATTATCTTATCTATTTGTTAAGTTGGGAAAAAAAATCTTTTTCAATTGGATAAAAGCCTAACTGGTGTCTGGAAAAAGACTTTATATGCTATCAGTGACATCTTGTGGCGAAGTCTGGTGCAGCAAATGAATTTCATTGACTGTGTGGCCTGCTTATTTACTAGATTTGTCCTCTTTACTATCTAAAAAAGATAATTTGAAACAGCTGTGAAAACAACCGCTAGGAATAGTGGAGGTGGACATTTGCTGACTGTTATTAAACATAGCCTCCACTAAAGGACTATCTCTAATCACCATAGAAATGGAGGAATTCTACCCACAACTTAACTACAAACTCATACTGGAAAAAATTCTTGAGGCCACTGAGCTAATCAACTCTAGAGCGAAAGACAAAAATGCCACCCCAAAATTACAAATTGAAGCTCACATTCCAACTGATAAACTTACAACTCAAAAAACAACAGAAGAGGAACAAATCAATATCAAAGAGGATTCTATACAACAAGTACAACTTACTGAGAACTTTGACAGTCAAATCTTGATTTCAATTAAAGAACTTGCAATTCAACAAGCAACAGAAACTGAAGAAAGCAATACTAAGATGGAGGATGCTAAAGATCACCAAACACAACACATTGAGACCTTAGACAACCCAGAAAACCAAACAATAACTACAACACTGGACATGACCTCTTATCTTAGCCAGCTGAAACTGGAAGAAGAAGACGACCAGACTGAACTGACGACAAACATTTTAAATCAAACATGGAGATTTGAGTTATTAGGGCAACAATCTAATGATCACAAAGGGGTCAGTTCCTTTGAAAAGTTGATAACTGGACGTTCTCCCTTGATTCAAACAACACGTGTAGGAATGAAGGGAGACACATCTGAGGATTTAAAGGCACTGATATGGAAGCCTGGTTGGCACAAAAAGAAAGCTAGAGTTAGATTTAAAAATGTGATTTTCCTTCTCTTCCTCTTTCTTTTTGCTGATTGATAATGGAAGAGTTTAAAATCTCACTTAATGGGCTAAGGGGATTTTTAAATATTGATTGACTCAATATCTAGGATTTAGAGGTATAAGGGAAATGAAAATTAGCCATTAGACTATAGTTTTGAATTGTAATATGGAAGTTGGTTTGTGACAAGATAGTTTATTAGTAAATAACGAGATACTAGGACAAGATATAGAATATATTTGTGGAATAAAGTAAGAATGTAATTAACTGAATAATATCTGCATTTTTGATACGATAATTATTCTGTAATGAAATTAGGAAAATTTGGGTTACCCGAAGTCTAAATATTATGGATATTAAATGCTAAATTGGAATATGGTAATTGAAATTAGGTAAAATTTCAAAACAGGACCTAGATATGTATAAGTAAAATTATATTGACAAATGTATTGATTGATTGAGCTATATTTAGAAATGTATTAACTTGAATGTGATATAATAATTAAGGGAAACAGAGAGGGAACCTTTAATGATGTAACCTGAGATATGTATGAAAGACTGTTATTGGATTATTGATTACCCAATCACCACGCTGCTTCCTAAATATCTGAATGTAAAATTGAAAAATTAATAAAACTTGTTTAAGAAAAACGGTGGTAAGAGGTTTAGGGATAAAATATTCTTATAATATAAATAAACAAAAAGAGAAATATATAAAAAGGTTGGAGGAGGAAATTAAAGAACTAGAGAGTAAATATATAGAAAGTAGAGAGAATAGGATTATGTTAGAATTATCAGCTAAAAGAAAAGAGTTGCAAAATATTGAGTTAGAACAGGTTCAAAGAAATCTAATTTATTTAAATAGGGAATTTTATGAAAATAGTAATAAAATTTCTAGAATGTTGGCTAGAGCCACACAAGTTAAAAAGGCAAAAAGCCTGATTGGAGTAATAAAGAACGATAAGGGAGAAAGATGTAACATGATGAGAGAAAAATTGTTGATATTTCAGAAGTTCTTTGAAAAGTTATATAAGGGAAAGGAAATAAATGTGAATGAAAGTCAGGTATATATAGAAAAGAATTTAAACTGTAAAATTCAAGAATATGATAAAGAAATAATGGAATCACAAATAGAAGAGGAGGAGATACTGGAAGTTATTAATAAATTTGCAAATAGGCAAAGCACCAGGGTTAGATGGACTAGGCACAGAATATTATAAAACTTTTAAAGGACTATTGGTGCCGAAGATGAGGTTAATGTTTAATAAAATAATGGAAGGGGAAATTATTCCAAGTTCCTGGAAGCAATCTCTGATAGTATTGATAGCGAAACATAATAAAGATCTTACAAACCCAGGATCATATAGACCAATATCCCTTATTCATCAGGATGCTAAGATTTTTACAGCAATATTGACAAATAGATTGAATATATTTATAGAGAATTATATTAAAAATGATCGGTGTGGATTTATAAGAGGCTGACAAATGTCAGACGTAGTAAGAAAGGTATTAAATATAGGTTATTATATAAAGAATCAAAAATTAAAGGCTGGTTTATTAGCATTAGATGTATTTAAGGCCTTTGATTGTGTGGAATGGCCTACATTGAAGATATTAATAGAGAAGTTAGGCTTTGGAAATTTTTTTAGAAAGGTGATAAATCAACTATACTCAGAGAATAAGGCGAGAATAGTTATAAATGATGGTGTTACAGAGACAATAACCTTAAGCCGGGGAACGAGACAGGGTTGCCCCTTATCCCCAGTTCTATTTGCATTATTGATGGAGGTTTTGGCAAATGCAATCAGGAAAGATTCATTGATTGAAGGAATTGATGTATATAAGAAAACTAAAATAAATTTATTTGCAGATGATACATTACTAACATTTCAAAATCCCATAGCTACTATAGAGAGGGTATATTCACATTTGAATGAATTTGGGAAATATAGTGGATTGCAAATAAACTGGGAAAAATCAGAAATGATGTTATATAACCATAGTAAAGAAGAAATGGATGTATTGAAAGAAAAATATAAATTAAAAATAGTAGATAGTATCAAATATTTAGGTATTGACATCCCAAAAAATATTCAAGAATTAAAGAAGATAAATTATGAAAAGTTAAAGAAAGATATAAAAGATAAAATAGATAAATATGAAAAAGTAAAATTATCATGGTTCGGAAGAATTGTAGCAATAAAAATGAAAGTTTTACCAAAAATTAATTTTTTCTTTTGAATGATCCCAATTAAGTTTTTGGATCAAGAATTAAAGGAAATACAGAGGTTGCTGGAGGTGTATTGTAATGGAGGTAAGAGAGCAAGAATAAGTAAAGCATTATGGTATGAACCATTAAAAAAGGGTGGGCTGGGTCTTCCAAATGTTAGAAATTATTGGGTAGCTAATCAATTAAGGGTGGTCCCAGATATTATAGCAGTAAATAGAGATTTATTATGGAGCGATATAGAGTTGAAGGAATTAAGGGAAATAGGTGATCCTATAGAAACATATTGGTTTAAAAAGGATATTAAAAAATTGTTAAGAGGATTCAAAATCCCTTTTTAAAAAAATTGATAGAATTATGGAATAAATGGAGATATCGGTTAATGCCAGGAATTTCTCCTTTAACACCGGTGGTGGAAATGGAGAAATTCCCTAAGATTGAATTGAAAGAATGGATTAGTAAATTAAAAAAAAATCAGATATATAAATGGGAAGACTGGAATAACAAGATAAAGAATATAATACAATTAAAGAATGTTTTATCAGATACTAAATTAAATTGGTTGAATTTAATACAATTAGAGAAATGGATAAAAATGGAACAAAAATTTGAGGTGAAAGATAGACAGTTAACGAAATTTGAAATGATTATAAAAGAAAGTGAGGAAAATGAAGAATATATAGGTAAAGGAAGAATTGGGAAAATATACAGAATATTAACTGAACTAGAAGATCAGGCAAAAGGTTTAAAATTAATCTGGGAAACAGATTTAGGAGAAATAAACGATAAAGATTGGAAAAATATTTGGAACAGAAGAGTATATAAGAATATGTCAGTTAGAGTTAAGGAAAATAGATATAAAGTGATATGGAGGTGGTACCTAACACCACGTAAATTAAATCAAATAGATGTTAAATATACAAATATTTGCTGGAGGTGCGAGAAAGAGATTGGAACATATAAACATATGTGGTGGGATTGTGATAGTGTACAAAAGATATGGGACATGGTGTTTATGGAAATTAGAGAGCTTTTGAAGGTAAATTTAGATATGTCACCGAGGATTGCATTACTGTTACTGGTGGAAAAACAAGATATAAATGAAGCAAAAAAGGAATTGATTGTAAATTTGATAATGGCAGCTAGATTAGTGATGGTTAAATATTGGAGACGGAATTGGGTTATTCAAAGACATGAGTGGTATAATGAAATATGGAATATGGCAATAAATGATAAATTAACAACAGAAATTAAATTTAAAAAAGGGATGATTAAAGTAAATAATTATAATGAAATATGGGAGGATTTTATAAAAACAGTCTTGGTGGAAGGCAAAGGGAATAAACCTACTCAAGAATATATGCTGTTTTGGAGGGGATAAGGGCACAATTGAAATATATTGTATATTGTTAGTTGTTATATGAGAAGAAATATAGGTAATAAAAATGGTCTCCAGGGGAGTGGGTGCACTGTAATATTTGTATTTTTTTTATATACTGTTTTTTATTTAGACTTATATGTATTATGTTTGTATTATTTGTATTTGAATAAAATTAAAAAAAATAAAAGACTAATGCAAAGAATGAGTTAAGCAGCTCTGCTTTCTCCCTGTTGCTTGTTACTTCCTTGCCATCTTCTCTCTTTAGTGGACCTACAGTTTCCTTGACTTTTTATGTTATTTATATGTTGAAAGAAACCTTTTTTATATTTGACTTTTGTTGCAAGTCTTTGCTCATTCTGAGCCTTTGCTTTCCTGACTTCATCTTTGCATGTTCTGGCTGTCTGCTGATAATCAGCCTTAGTTATGTGTCCCTCTTTCCATTTTTTGTACTTGTCCTTTTTGACTTTCAGTTTGTCTGACAGATCTTTGTGCTGGTTTCTTCTTGACTTTCTCGTTTTTCTTTTTCAGTGGTATTGTGCTGGACTGGGCTTTTATGATAGCATTTTTCAGAGTTTCCCATGCTTCTTGAGTTGTTTTCCCCTTTAGGATTTTCATCCATGGAATCTTTCCTAGGTTCTCTCTGAGTTTGTTAAAATCAGCTCTTTTGAAGTTTAAGACATTGGTTGAACTATTTTCTATTGCTTGTGTTTGCATTATATTGAATTCCAGTATGACGTGGTCACTTTCCCCCAAGGTTCCGGCAACTTCAACTCCCTCTATCACTTCTTCTCTATTAGTAAGAATTAGGTCCAGTATAGCTTTACTTCTAGTTCCCTCCTCTACCTTTTGGATGACAAAGTTGTCGGCTAGGTTGGTTAGGAATCTGTTTGATCTCCCGCTCACTGCAGAGTTTGTCTCCCAGCTGATATCTGGGTAGTTGAAGTCTCTCATTACTACTTGTAGTATGCTTCCTACATACATTTGTTAACTGGTTGGCAAAGTAGTATACCCCTATGGCAATGTCACTTTTTTTCCCTTTTATATTGACCCATATAGATTCTGGAGGGCTTTTATCTTTGATCAGAATGGTGGTTAATGAAGGAGCCTCAGTTATCACTTTGGCTACCACCTCTTCTATAACTGGATATATGGAAATTCTAGTATTAGTATTACACAACTATTTTACCAAATTCAGGAGCACTAAAAACCAAGGATGACCATCGTGGTGGTGGAGTGGGGTAAAAAAACTCAATATAGCAGCTGTGACTGTAAAGAGCCTTGCCCCTTTTTACCACACATTGCACAGCACACATAAAAAGGGATGGGACTTTGATCACAAGATGGTTGTAGTCATCAACTTGACTTTTTCTAACCCACCCCCACCCCTGGCCAGAATCTAACATTAGAAGCGAAGATTGAATTCTCTTAATTTTTGATAAAAAATAATGAACCCAAATCATCAAATATTAAATCAGTGGCAGTTGGGGACAGAGCCTTTTTCCCTAGTGGTACCTTAAAGGCAGAACACTTCGAAGGCAGTATTATTTGCTTCTACTGTTCGGCAGCAGTGAAATCCATTTTGTTTTTCTGAGATTTGCTGCTTCTCTTTACTCATTTAACTTGTGCTCTGTGCTGCCAGCTTGATGGTTGTTGTAATGTATTGAAGTGAATTATTTGGAATTGTTGAAAAAACGGTCATAAGACTGTCAGTTAAGTGCCAGACTTGCTGTCTGCAGACTCATTATATGTTTAGACACCGAAAACAACTCACCATGGCCAAGCTAGGGAAACTCTCAGAGTTCGACGTCGCACATCCAGAGAGGTGGAGCTCCTACGTCGCGAGAGTCGAGAATTACCTAAGAGTCAACCAAGTTCGTGAAGACGGCTTGAAGGCCGCAACGCTGCTGTGCGTGTGTGGCCAGGCGACGTTTGAAATCGCTGAGAACATGGTCGCCCAAGCTCCGCTGGAGTCCGTCGCTTATTCCGAACTTAAAAGAATGCTCAAAGAACACTTTGAGCCAAAGCTATCGGTCATCGCCTGGAGACACGCCTTCGAACGAAGAGACCAACGACCGGGCAAGTCGGCCGCCGAGTTCATAGCCGCCCTACGTCAAGCGGCCCTACCCTGTGAATTGAAAGACCTCGAAGAGAGACTGAGAGACCACTTAGTGTGTGGGTTGAGAAGCAGGGAACTCCAACAGAAATTGTTCGCTAAAGAGACTATTTCGTTCCAAGACGCACTAAGGGAGATAACAGCTGAAAAAGCCACCGGGGGAGCCGTCAAGACCTTACAGCTCTCCAAGAGCACTCCCTATGTAGAAGCCGTCCACCAGGAGGACGCTGAGAGGGTCGAAGACTCCGAATCGGACCAAGAGGTTGACCGGTTACAACAACCACCAGAAAGAAGGCCACAACGCCCAGTTGACAAGGCAGTTCCCTTCACTCAATGTGCGGGGTGCAGAGGCCGACACAAACGCTCGGAATGCAGGTTCTGCACAGCAACGTGCCGGGCGTGTGGCAAACAAGGCCACATAGCCACTGTCTGTATGGGTCGCCGGAGAGATAACCCACCAGAAGAGTTTCCCCGGAAAGGTACCGGGGGCCCGGGGCAACACAGGGTTGGCTATTGCGCCAGTAGAAGGAGCGTGCATAGAACAGGTGCCCATCGCCCACTTAAGGAGAAACTGCGGCTCAGTCAAGCTGCAAGGAGTTCCATGCAACATGGAACTAGACATGGGGTCAGCATTATCCATAATTTCCCAGGGAACTTTCAAACACATTTGCAGTCGCAGCGGCAAAAGAGTTAAGCTCAAGCCGTCGAACCTCGTGTTAACGGATTTCCAAAACTCTCGAGTAACAGTTAGAGGGGAAGCTACACTCAGGGTACAATTCAAGGGGTTTGAGGGTCCCCTGGAAGTCGTAGTAGTTGAGGGCAACCGCACAAGCCTCATCGGGCTTGATTGGTTCGATGCATTGGGAATCAATGTGACTGGAATAAACAGCACACAAGCAGCAGATCTATCGGCAGTTTGCCAGGAGTTTGCTGACGTTTTTAGCCCTCAGTTAGGGAAATATAAGGGACCTCCCATAGCTCTTCGGCTTGATCCTGCCATAACTCCAATACGGATCAAGCCGCGCAGAGTGCCTTTCGCCCTCAAGCAGAAGATCGATGCAGAGCTGGACAAGCTGGTGCAGCAGGGCATCCTGCAGCCAGTTGATAGTAGTCAGTGGGAAACCCCCATAGTTACGCCACTTAAGGCCAACGGAGAGGTGAGCATATGCGCCGATTACAAGTGCACTATCAATAGAGCACTCCAACAACATGCATATCCGGTGCCTGTAGTCAGCCACATTTTGGCATCACTACAGGGAGGTCGCATATTCGCCAAGTTAGATTTGGCTTAAGCCTACCAGCAACTGCCGGTGGACGATGCCACGGCGGAAGATCAGACCATAGTTACCCACAGGGGAGCTTTCAAGGTGAAGTGCCTACAATTCGGGGTCAGTGTCACCCCAGGGCTTTTCCAGGGAGTGATGGAGCGCATGCTCAAGGGTATTCCAGGCGTGTGTCCGTATTTCGATGATGTCCTCATAGCTGGGGAATCAGTCGAGAAATTGGCAGAACGGCTCAAGGCCGTCCTTCAGCGTTTCTGCGAAGCGGGGCTGAAGCTGAAATGGGAAAAATGTAAAATTGGGGTAGCTTCAACCGAGTTCCTCGGTTTCCGCATAGATGCCGAAGGCATTCATCCTGCTGAATCCAGGCTCAAAGCAATTCAGCAGGCCCCCAGTCCCAAAACAAAAGGAGAGCTCCAGGCATTTTTAGGCCTGCTCAACTTTTATCATGCCTTCCTTCCCCACAAGGCCACAGTGGCAGAGCCATTACACCTGCTCTTGGACAAGAAGGCACAGTGGCAGTGGACGAGCATCCACGAGAGAAGTTTTTCAGTGGTCAAATCACTGCTGTCCTCAAACTCGGTTCTGACGCATTTCAACGAGCAGCTTCCGATCAGCATTGCGTGTGATGTGTCCCCGTACGGGGTAGGAGCTGTGTTGAGCCATTTAACGGCTGAAGGAACACAAGTTCCTATAGCCTATTATTCCAGGACCCTGTCCTCGGCAGAACGCAACTATGCCCAAATAGATAAAGAGGCATTGGCCATAGTGGCCGGAATCAAGAAGTTTCATGACTATTTGTATGGGAGGCCCTTCACGATCTTTACAGACCACAAGCCACTTCTGGGCTTGTTCACAACGAACAAACAAACACCTCAAATCATTTCTCCTAGGATGTTGAGGTGGTCAATCTTCCTGTCAGCTTATAATTACAGTCTTATTCATAAACCAGGCAGGGAAATGGGCCATGCAGACGGCCTTAGACTGCCCCTGCCGCATTTAGAGCCTGACCCCGCTCCAGCCACTCGCATCCTGGCTATCCAGGATCTGCCGGAATCTCCCCTTAACGCAGGGGACGTGTCTGCCGAGACAGCTTCAGAAATGACGCTGAGTCGTGTTGTAATGCCTCTGTCCGAGCCTGACTCCGAGGAAGACATGGAGTTCTCTGTTGAGGCCCAGGAGGGGGTGTCTGTGGCTTCGGAGGACTGTAGGGAGGAGCAGGCTGAGGCAGGCCAGGGCCCTTCAGGTTTGGAACAGGGAAGGCAGAGTTCAGGCGAGGAGCAAGCCCCCCCCACCTGATCCTAGAGCAAGGAGAGCAGAGAGGAGGAGAGAACAACGGAGGCAGGCTCACTTGCTCGGGAGGAGAGCGTCCTGCCCCACTCCACAAGGCACACCTGGGGATTAGGATTTAAGGAGACGCTGTGGGGTGAGGCATTTGCCGGGAACAAACGTGGAATCTTGAGATTGTTGTGACTTGTGCTCTTGTAACCTGGACACTTTGTATTCCGGACCAGTTTGTTTCCTGCTTCACGATCACAGCTTACATTCCTGATCTCTCCTTGCAGTCTGCAGTTTGCAGTTCGCAGTTCGCAGGCAAGCTGAGAGTAAAACGACTCTTTATGTTTTCTTGTTATCTGTTTTGTCTTGAGAATATTGTAAACTTTCCTGGCTGTCTTGGTTGAACTTTTGCCAGCATATGTGGGAGCTTTTGGGTGAACATTGGCAGTGATTCAAGGACTGTTGCTCTTGCCAGCCGACTGCTTTGCCTCCGTTCGGGGCCCTGGGTCATCACATTTTGTTCCCGGCCCACTCCCAATTGCTCCTCCAGACCAAGTTGGGCGACCATGGATCAGCTCCGTGCGGAAAATGATCAATTAAAACAGCAGGTGGCCCTCCTGACTGCACAGATGGCACAGATGCAAGCAGCTCGGACACGCCGCAGAAGCCCTGTTACAGTGCCAGAAAAGTTTGATGGCTCACAGGCACAATTCCCATCGTTCTTTGGGCAGTGCCAGTTGTGTATGAGCCTTCGGCCTGAGGACTTCCCCACTGACCGGGATAAGGTGGGGTTTGTGATAAACCTTTTGACAGAAACAGCAGCACGTTGGGCAACACCCCTGCTGACCCAGCCCAATCAGCTGCTGGACAATTATGCAGAGTTTTGCCGGCAACTCAAGGCCATGTTTGAGGACCCTGTTAGAGCCCAGACTGCAAACTGTCGGGTGAGACAGTTGCGGCAGGGGCGTGGTTCGCTGGCAGACTACATTTCTACGTTTCAGGTGGTTTGTCAGGAACTGCAGTGGAATGAGGTGGTGCTTATGGACCAGTTTCAGGAAGGACTTTTGTCCAAACTCCTGGATGAGCTGGCACGCACCGAATGCCCTCACTCCTTGCAGGAGCTCATGCACCTGTGTCTCCGTATCGATGCAAGACTCCAGCAGCGATGGGCGCGACGACGGACGGAGGCCTTGCCCGCACCTGTTAAGACAGTGGCGCCGTTGGCACCACCTCCGGATGAGCCAATGCAGTTGGGGGCTGCACGACCTCGACTGACCCAAGCTGAAAAAGATTGCCGCCGCGGCCACGAAGGCCTTTGCCTGTATTGTGGCGGTCAAGGCCATATGGTGGCCAAGTGTCCTGTGAAGGCACCCAAAGCAGCAGCGGGAAACGGGCTGGGCCCGGCCTAGAGGGTTCCGTAGGCCGGGCTCGCTTGGAAACGGGTCCAGTACCTCCACCTCAACAGACTCTTGTTAAGCACCTTGTGTTACCAGCGACTGTGTTCGTGCCTGGTCAAGGAACGGTGGAGGTTCAGGCCTTGGACTCGGGCTACTGCCAATTTCATGGACTCGGCTTTTGCCACGCAGTGGTCCATTCCCCAGCAGCAGTTGTCACCGCCGGTCTTGGTGGAGATGATTGATGGGCGGCCCCTTCGTTCCGGCCCAGTGGTTGCTGCGACCAGACCCCTTCACATGCGTATTGGGCCGCATGTGGAAGAAGCCGTGTTCTATGTGGCTACCGTTTCCCACTTTCCAGTGGTGCTGGGATTGGAGTTGTTAAGGGCTCATGATCTGCAGATTATTTGGTCGTCTGGGGCAGTGCGGTTCCCCGGCAAGAAGTGTGCCACCCATCACCTGCATGCCTGTGCAGGGAATGTGGCTCCATATGTGGACCTGGACCTACCGGCAGAGTTGGGGGATTATGCCGATGTCTTTGGGGAAAAAGAGGCGGATCAGTTGCCCCCGCATCGGTCTTATGACTGCCCGGTTGATTTAGTGCCCGATGCCAAATTGCCAGTTGGCCGGATTTACTCCCTGTCAGAACCGGAGTTGGCAGCCTTGAGGGACTTCCATCAACAAGAACCTCCGGAACGGGTTTATACGGCCTTCCACCTCCCCGTTGGCTGCGCCAGTGCTCTTCGTGAAGAAGAAGTCAGGGGAGCTTAGACTGTGCTGTGATTACCGGAAATTGAATGCCATCACGATCCGTAATCGGTACCCACTCCCACTCATCCCCAAACTCATCGAGAGGCTCCGCCAGGCCAAAATATTTACTAAGTTGGACTTACGGGGAGCTTACAATGTAGTCCGAGTTCGAGCGGGAGATGAGTGGAAGACGGCCTTCCGGACGCGTTATGGACATTTTGAGTACACGGTTATGCCCTTTGGCTTGACCAACGTGCTGGGAGTGTTCATGCACTTTATGCATGATGTGTTCAGGGACCTGTTGGATAAGTTTGTGGTCATCTACCTTGACGACATCCTGATCTACTCGTCCTCCCCACGAGCGCATTGGAACCATGTTCGGCTCGTGTTGCAACGATTGCGGGATAACCATCTCTTTGCCAAGCGTGAGAAGTGCCAGTTTGCGCAAACCACGATCAAATTTCTGGGCCATCGCATCTCGCCCGAGGGTGTGGAGATGGATCCGGAGAAAGTAAAGTCGCTGCAGGAATGGCAGCCTCCGCGGAGGGTCAAGGACGTGCAGCAACTGTTGGGGTTTGCGAATTATTACCACACATTCGTTCCTCGCTTTGCGACCCTGACCACTCCCCTTTCCAATCTGTTAAGGAAAGGGGTGACGTTCCGCTGGGGCGCTGAGGAGCAGGGGGCCTTGGATGCCATTAAGGCCGCGTTCGCCTCCGAGCCTATCCTCAAGCATCCTGATCCCTTAAGGCCGTTCATGGTGGAGATGGATGCATCGGATGTGGCCGTTGGGGCTGTGCTTCTGCAAGCCTATGCTCCCGCAGGTACCTTGTTCCCATGTGCCTATTATTCACAGAAGCTGTCGGCCCCCGAATGGAATTATACAATATGGGACAAGGAGTTGTTGGCGGTCAAAGTCGCTTTTGAGACATGGCAGCACCACTTAGAGGGGGCCCGTCACCAAGTCGAGGTTCGAACAGACCATCGGAACCTAGAGCACCTACGGACTGCCAGAACACTAAATCAGCGACAGGTGCGATGGTCACTGTTTTTTGCGAGGTTCGACTTTCGGGTGACCTATGTCCCTAGCGGGCGGAACCAGCGTGCGGACGCGCTGTCCCGGAAGCCTGAATTCACCCGAAAGGAGGACAAGATCATGCCCAGAACGGTTATTCCCTTGGAACGGTTGGCGGCCACAGAGGACCCCGTGGACCTACGGGGCAGAATTCGTGAGGCGCAGTGGCAGGATCCGTTTGTGGCAGCTCGACATCGTGAGTTGGCTGGCGATGAGGGGGATAAGACCCCTTGGATGTACACGGATGACCTGTTGCGTTTCCGAGACCGCATCTATGTTCCTGGGGGACCTCTCCGTGGCATCATTCTGAAACAATGCCATGATAGTCCATCAGCGGGTCACTTCGGGGTCTTCAAAACACTGCACCTTGTCTCCAGAACGTTTTGGTGGCCGCGACTCTGGCACGAGGTGTCTAGTTATGTGGCATCATGCAACATTTGTCGACAGGCCAAGTATGCTACTGGTGCGCCCCCTGGTCTCTTGCAGCCGCTACCCACACTAGAAAGACCCTGGGGGGTGGTCTCATTGGACTTCATTACCGAGTTGCCCCCATCCAAGGGTGCCACAACCGTCTTGGTGGTGGTGGATATGCTCACTAAAATGGCTCATTTTATCCCGTGTGTGGGTCTCCCTACAGCACGGATGACGGCCCAGTCGCCCATGTATTTCGGCTGCATGGGTTACCGGACCAAGTCGTGTCAGATCAGGGGGTGCAATTTCCGGCACGCTTCTGGGAGACCCTACTCACGGAACTGCAGGTACAGGCGTGTCTGTCCTCTGCCCATCACCCCGAAACTGACAGGGGCACAGAGAGGGTGAATGCAATCTTGGAACAGTACCTCTGCTGTTTCAGCAACACCCAACAGGACAATTGGGCAGAGCTGCTGGCTGTGGCGGAGTTCGCCTATAACAACGCCCAGCATGCATCTACCCGTGTGTCACTGTTCTTTGCCAGTTATGGATTTCATCCACGGCTCTTTCTGTTGGCTCCATCGGACTCCCCAGTTCTGGCTGTGGACAAGTTCCTCCAGGAGCTGAAGGCGGTGCACCAAGTAGTTCGGCACCAGCTGGAGAAAGCCAAGGAGGATTACAAACAATTCGCCGACCGTCATCGTCGAGATGTCCCTCCGTTATCTGTGGGCCATCGGGTTTGGCTTTCCACGCGACACCTGCCTACAGCACGGCCGTCGAAAAAACTCGATCACCGTTACTTGGGGCCGTTTCCAGTGGAAGCGGTGGTCAATCTGGTGGCGTTTCGCTTGTCATTGCCCCGGACCACACGGATTCACGGTTTTCCACAGGTCGTTGCTGGTTCCAGTCGCAGACGACGATCCACATTGGCCGGCTCCACCACCGCCAGGTCCGGCAACCCCTCAGGAGATGTGGAGTATGAAGTGGACAGTATTCGGGATTCCCGTCGGTTGCGGGGCCGGTTTCAGTATCTCGTGGCATAGAAAGGCTATGGACCTGAGGACTTCACGTGGGTCGATGCCACCGACGTTCACGCCCCTAGTCTGGTCCGCAACTTTCATACCCGGTTCCCGCACCGTCCCAGTCCGCATGGTCCTGGGGGAGGGGGTCCTGCAGGGGGGGGATAGTGTCATGCCTCCGTCCGAGCCTGACTCCGAGGAAGACATGGAGTTCTCTGTTGAGGCCCAGGAGGGGGTGTCTGTGGCTTCGGAGGACTGTAGGGAGGAGCAGGCTGAGGCAGGCCAGGGCCCTTCAGGTTTGGAACAGGGAAGGCAGAGTTCAGGCGAGGAGCAAGGCCTCCCCCACCTGATCCTAGAGCAAGGAGAGCAGAGAGGAGGAGAGAACAACGGAGGCAGGCTCACTTGCTCGGGAGGAGAGCATCCCGCCCCACTCTACAAGGCACACCTGGGGATTAGGATTTAAGGAGACGCTGTGGGGTGAGGCATTTGCCGGGAACAAACGTGGAATCTTGAGATTGTTGTGACTTGTGCTCTTGTAACCTGGACAGTTTGTATTCCGGACCAGTTTTTTTCCTGCTTCACGATCACAGCTTACATTCCTGATCTCTCCTTGCAGTCTGCAGTTTGCAGTTCGCAGTTCGCAGGCAAGCTGAGAGTAAAATGACTCTTTACGTTTTCTTGTTATCTGTTTTGTCTTGAGAATATTGTAAACTTTCCTGGCTGTCTTGGTTGAACTCTTGCCAGCATATGTGGGAGCTTTTGGGTGAACATTGGCAGTGATTCAAGGACTGTTGCTCTTGCCAGCCGACTGCTTTGCCTCCATTCGGGACCCTGGGTCATCACACATGTGTTGAACTGGGTGCTCACAGGATGGCCGGAAATTAGTCTGGGGCCTAACTTCCAGAGCTTCAGTAGGAGGAAGGACGAGCTGTCAGCTCACCGGGGGTGCATTTTGTGGGGTAGTCGGGTCGTAGTCCCGAACTCACTGAGGGCTAGAGTCTTAGAGTCTCTGCACGAGGGACATCCGGGAATAGTCCAGATGAAGGCACTCGCGCAAAGCTACCTTTGGTGGCCTGGGCTAGATAAAGATATTGAGGCTCAGGTTCACAGCTGCCACATTTGCCAGCAATCTAGACCAGAGATGCCCCATGCCCCAGTCCACCGATGGGAAACCACACAAGCCCCGTGGTCTAGGATCCACATCGATTTTGCAGGGCCCTTTCAGGGACAACTCTTCCTCATTGTGGTGAACAGTCACTCCAAGTGGTTAGAGGTCGCACCTGTCCCAACCATGACTACTGCCAGGATCATCCAGGAACTGCGTAGAATCTTTGCCACGCACGGGTTACCCGTGATAGTCTCAAACAATGGGGCTCAATTTACCGCTGCGGAATTTCAGTCCTTTTTGAGGGCTAATATGATTAGGCACGCCACTTCGGCTCCTTTTCACCCAGCCTCTATCAGCCAAGCGGAGCGCATGGTCCTAACAACTAAAGAATCCTTAAAGAGGATAGCAACCGGCAACTGGCACCACAGGCTGGCAGATTTCTTACTCTGCCAACGCACAACTCCCTGCACTTCCATGGGCAGAAGCCCAGCAGAATTAAGATGGGGCCGGCACTTGATCACAAAGCTGGATCGCCTGCATCCAGAGTTGCCTCACAAGCAACACAGCCAAAGGCACCACGGCGCTTGCAAGTTGGCGACCCGGTTTGGGCGCGGAACTACGGGCAAGGGGCACTGTGGGTGGTAGCTGTGGTTGGTAAGGTGTCAGGGCCACTTTCTTACGAAGTGGTCCTGGAAGACGGTCGCGTGCTTCGCAGGCACATCGACCAACTGAGGTGGAGGCTAGCGAACCAGCCGCTAGCTCATGACTCTAGCGACAGTCAAATTCAGGGGCAGCACAATTGCGGTCGTGCATTGGAGTCTTCAAGCGATTGCGAGACTATCCAACAAAGGGACAGGGCTCCAGCGAATGGCGAGGCAGCCCCAAACACAGAGACTTCAAACACTGAACAATGCCAGCAGACGGCTCCATTTTCTGGACCGGTGGACTCTGTTCCACCTATGGACACTGGCTCGGGTCTACCAGGACAGACCAGCCCCAGAGACTCGATTCTACCCGTAGCAGACGGGTCCCACAGCCCCAGTCTACCAAGCCTGGCAGGCGAGCTAACAGACCGGGGTCCTATAGCGGTTCCGAGGCGTTCGGAACGGGCAAAAAGGCCACCTTTGTACTTAAAAGACTATGTTCAATATTTGTCATTATGAACTATCTAGGGGGAAGGGGTGTAATGTATTGAAGTGAATTACTTGGAATTGTTGAAAAAACGGTCATAAGACTGTCAGTTAAGTGCCAGACTTGCTGTCTGCAGACTCATTATAATATGTTTCAGCGGGAAGGATACTTAAATTCTATTGGCTGCCGCCTATTGCTGAATGTATAAATAGAGGTGGAGCAGTAGTTAACCAGGCTTCTGTTTAATCTTGAATAAAGAGTTAGTTGTTTCACCTGCTGCCTCGTCAATGCCTCACCAAACACCAAACACCAAACACAACAGTTGTGGTAGAACTGTTTTTAGATTGCTCTTTTATCTTGAAGTGTATGTACACTAACTATTTCAATTTACTTATTTTATTTCCCGATTTTCTGTTAAGTATCTCCAGCAAATTGTTGTCCCATTTTTTATTATCAGGGAAAAAGGTTAAGAAGGGAAAGATGAAATATCTATATTATTTTCAATTGATAGGACCTTTTTTGCCTGGAATCACCTAGAGATGCATTGAATTGCTACAAGAAAACACTTAAGAGAGAAGATGGCAAGGAAGTAACAGGCAGCAGAGAGAAAGCAGAACTGGTTAACTCATTCTTTACATCAGTCTTCACGCAAAAACAAACTATAGCCCAACCTACAAAAAACATAACCGTAAAAGAGAGACTAGAAATAAAAATTAAAATAAGCAAAAAAAATGGTTAGAGAACACCTATCTGATCTTGAATATAAATCACTGGGACCTGAGTTCTGAAGGAGCTGGCAGATGTTATCTCAGAAGCATTGTACCATATCTTTCAAAAATCCTGGAACACAGGGGAATTACCTGAGGAGTGGAAAAAAATTGATGTGGTTCCCATCTTCAAAAAAAAAAGGGGGGGGAAACAGACCCAGGAAACTACAGACCAATCAGACTAACATCAATACCTGGGAAGATACTGGAAAAGATAATAAAAAAAACAGATCTGCGAACACCTAGAAACAAATAAAGTTATACCTAAAAGCCAGTACGGGTTTCTTAAAAACAGATCATGCCAAACCAATCTTATTGCATTCTTTGACAAAGTGACTAAATTAGTAGACCAGCAAAATGCTGTGGACATAGTATACTTAGATTTCAGTAAGGCATTCGACAAAGTAGATCACAACCTACTTCTTGGTAAGCTAGAAAAATGTGGGATAGACAGCATCACCACCAGATGGATTTGTAACTGGCTGACAAACCATACTCAACGAGTAGTCCTTAATGGTACTACATCTACATGGAGGGAAGTAAGCAGTGGGGTACCACAAGGTTCCATCTTAGGCCAAGTACTCTTCAATATCTTCATAAATGACTTAGATGAGGGAACAGAAGGGGAACTCATCAAATTTGCAGATGACACTAAGCTGGCAGGAATAGCCAACACCCCAGAAGACAAGTTCAGGATCCAAAAAGATCTTGACAAACTTGAACAATGGGCCCTATCCAACAACATGAAATTTAATGTGGAGAAAAGCAAGGTTTTACACTTAGGCAGGAAAAACCAAAGGTACAAGTACAGATTAGGTGAAACCTGGCTCAAAAACAGTAACTGTGAGAGGGACCTTGGAGTGCTAGTGAATGATCATTTAAATATGAGCCAGCAGTGTACAGCAGCAGCCAAAAAAGCTAACACAATCCTTGGTTGTATAAAGAGAGGCATAGAATCAAAATCATGTGAAGTATTAGTACCTCTTTTTAAAGCCTTAGTGAGGCCACATAATGCATCCAGTTTTGGTCACCACATTACAAAAAAGATTTTGAGACTTTGGGAAAAAGTGCAAAGAAGAGCAACTGAGATGATTAAAGGTCTGGAGACTAAAACATATGAAGAATGGTTGCATGATTTGGGTTTGGTTAGTCTAGAGAAAAGAAGGACTGGGGGGTGGGGACATGATAGCAGTATTCCAGTATTTGAGAGGTTGCCACAAAGAGGAGGGGGTCAACTTATTTTCCAAAGCACCAGAGGGCAGGATAAGAAACAATGGATGGAAACTAATCAAGGAGACAAGCAACCTGGAATTAAGGAGAAACTTCCTAACAGTGAGGACAATTAACCAGTGGAACAGCTTGCCGTCCAAAGTTGTGGGTGCTTCATCACTGGAGGTTTTTAAGAAGAGACTGGACAACCATTTGTCTGAAATTGCATAGGGTCTCCTGCTTGAGCAGGGGGTTGGACTAGAAGACATCCAAGGTCCCTTCCAGCTCTATTCTGATTGATTGTTCCATTTTTATATATTCTCTCTCTCTCATCCCTTTTAGCACTGAACTATAATCCCCATAGCGTGGCTTATCTCACTTAAATGCCCGGATTTTGCTTAGATTCTTTAAAATCTTATGTCCATTCCAATCCCATCAGTGTTGAAGGGGGAAATCACCTGCAATTATTGATCCATTTCTTCCCCCGTCTGCACTCCAGGCCTCCCTTTTCCAGCTGTCAAATATGGCATCCTGAATTGTTTTGTAACATGTCCCACACAAGAAACTTTATTATTCTGCTTTGTATCCTTTGTGGCTGCAAAGTGTGAAATATATATATTTTTCAGCCACTTCATTGGAATTTCTTGTTCAGCTTTTTGGGGACCTATGGTTCACACTTTCAGGGTGGATTGTGATTTCTGTCTATGTAACTAAAATCTCTATTTAGCAATTTTATGATGGTTTTGTGCTTTGAAAAATGTGTTGACAGCACTGAAGCAAAGCACCCCTCCAAAGCTGCTTTGTGAAGCAACACAGCCCCCCACTTCTCAAAAGTGAAACAACTGCCCCATTGCTTTACTTCCATTAATGCTTCCTCTGACACAGTTGGTAGCCAGCGCATCTCTCAAAGTTGTTCTGGGTATGAGAGGTGTTCAAGGAGGCAATCTAAGCATGGAAAATGTCTCAACAAAAAAAGTAAATTACAGTGGTATCTCAGTACTCATCCTTAATTGGTTCTGGGAGGCATGACAAGTACTAAAAAGGATGAATACCAAACAAACCAATGTGACTTACCACGTGATCCTTTATTTCAGCCAGGAAGGACTTCCTATCTATTCCTTTTCCTATGTCAGCGACCTTCCCAGCATGGCTGACTTCCTGTCCACCCTCTGCAGCACATTGAGTACATAACAAACAATGAGTACCAGGACATTTTCACATCATAATGTATCAAGTACCAAATTCGATGAGTTTTGAAGCAGTCGAGTACCGAGGTACCACTGTAGGGCTACCATAACAGGTCCAGGAAACTTCTACTAAAGAGCCCCCCCCCCCATGTTGTAACAGTTAAACCTGCCTAGTTTAAATAATTTCCCAAGGCCACATGAAGGAGTGCTATAATGATGTGGGATGGATTATTCTTGGAGCTGGCCATGGATCTTTTTTTATATATATAAATATTTTATTAATTTTCTAGTTTTACAATCATAAATACTTAATAAACAACGTGTTGTCTGGGTCCATTAGTAATTCAGTGGTACATATTAACTTCTTCAATCTAGGCCCAATATTACACCATCCAATGCTTCCTCTCTTCTTCCGGTATTACACATTTTCCCACACTAGGCAAATACAATTCTTATTGTTGTTAATACATATACAATTGAATATCAACATCTTTGTTACATTTCCCTAATAATATCAATAATGTCAGTTTAAAATATCTTTTCTAACCAAAATATATCTTAATTGCATTTGCACTTAATATCCATTTGTTCAATTAATATCCTGTTTTTCCCACTTTTTTAAATTTTAATTTCCCATCAGTGTTCAAAATGTCTCTATCGCTTATAATTTCTCATAATAAGTTATATTTGGGTAACCAAAAGCTTCCCTTATTCAAACCCTATTAGCATTTTCATATTTCCCTTCTCATACCAAAATATAATATTCTACAGTAGTGGCCAAAATTGTGGAAACCTTTTGGGAAACGTGTGCAGTAGAAATGGCACCTTTGGTTAAGTTTCCACCAATTTTTCTTCTAATTTCTTTATAACTGTAGCCTTGTTCACTTAATAATACTATTTTACATCGCTTTCTGGGCAACCAGTCAACTCTTTGCACCATTACTTTAATTTTATTACGTTTTACAAGCTCACTAAATGAAAGAAAAAAAAAACCCAACCAACTTGATAGCGATCACATAACACACTGACAAATGTCCTCCTCTCAGCTTCAATACATGACATCAATAACTGAATCCTACTGTGATCTGATTGGCTCATTGCCAAAACAAGATGACACCTGATTGGCTCTCTAAACACTCATGCTCATTGGCTACAATCAGATGAAGGAAAACTACCTGATATCAACCTAAGGAAGTTGTGCTTCCTTTTTCTGGTTATTTGGCTATAACTTTTCATAGACTACAGTACAGATAATTGAACAAACTTTGTTGCATTACATTCTTGATTAAATTATCTTTCCATTAATATATAATTTTATGGTACTACTCCAAAAAAAAGTGGTGTTATTAGCCATCAAACCTCAAAAATACACTTTTCCCAAAAGGTTTCCACAATTTTGGCCACTACTGTAGTTACAAATCCTATCTTTCTAGTTATGATAATACTTCTATTTCTAACAATTATCTATTCTCAGCCATGTTCAAACATCTGATTAATACTATAATATCCCATCTAATGGGTCAAAACCTCTATTTTCTTCAGTCTTACTCTAGCTTTCTTCCTTTGCCAACTAACTTTCCAAGTCAATGCATTTGAATCATCAAGTAATTCTTCCTCTATTTTTGTGTATATTGTTTGGAATAAGAAAGACAATTTGATTAAAGTATCAGCCCATTGATATTCATTAAACAGCCTCCCTCCTTCTCCAATTTCCCACAATTCTCCTAACAGCTCTATCTTCCATTCAATCAGCTCTTCTTTCTTATCCTCAAGTGTGTTTTGAGATCTTGACAGGAAAGATATTTTTTCCATTTCCGATATTATCGCTACGTCTTCTAATTCTTCATTTGTCTGAGTCTGTCTGTTAGTTCCTTTCCTTATGTCCTCCATCTTTGGATCTGCTTCCTCTGATTTTCCTTCTATTTTCTGGGTTGCTAGTTCCTTCTTTGTAGTCATTTTCTGAGTTTGTAGATTTAGATTAAAAATTGTTCTTTTATCTCCTTTGTGTTATTTTTAGTCTCATCATGAGCTAAGGCAATTGTCTCTTGTATTGATTTTAACATAGAAAGAATTTCTTTCTGAAATCATCAACATTTTCTTGTTGGTAAGTCAAGCTGGGGACTTTGGGGACAGGTGTTAGGGATGGTTTTTTACCATATGAAGCTAAGTATGGAACATCCATTTTGTTTTTGTATGTAGTCTTTATAGTCCAATCTATTTAGTGATTTAAAAAGTTTCAGTCAATTGTCATTTGAACTCCAAATTATCCAGCCGGCCTATCAGTCCGTCCTTAAGTCTCCCCTCAGCAAATATAAGTAAAGTTCGAATTTTTCAAATTTTTCCATCCAATGAAAAACATATCCTTTCTGTCCAGAGAGAAAAGAGCAATTAAAAATTGTTCATCAATCAAAGGTTTATAGACCAAAGTATTCCATCATCTCAATCAATAATGCATGTTTCTTCTATAGGGAAATAGCTCCATGACACAGCTCTAAAAGTCAGTTAGTATTTATATTCGTAGTCCAGGCAGGCCAGTTTCAAAATAGGTTATTGTCTCTGCCACACAAATAAGCAGCCCAAGAGGTTTTTTTTTTCCCCTTTTCCCAGCTGCAGTCTTCAAAAGTGAAAGTTTCTGAAAACAAGAGTCTTATCTGAGTCTGGGCTTCCAGCCAAGTTTCCTTTAGGCATAATAAATTGTAGTGCTGTAGTTTGCCACTAGATGTCGTTGACGCCATCTTCCAGCTTTTTACATCCAAACTTATATTACAAGCTTTTTAAGTCTCTTTTTTTAAAAAAAAATAATCTCAAAAGCACTTTTAGTCCCCAAATTTCAAAGTTATATATGTGTATTGCTTCCAAATTAATCTTGTAATTTTCTCTATTTTCCCCCAAGCAATTAATTCGCCGCTTTTCTTTTCCTGAGGGAATGGGGTGGAAATTCCCCTTCCCTCTCCCATCCGGGAGGATTCTTTGCTTTGGGTGTTTTTTTTTCCAGGAAAAAGTCTTAAAGTCATAAAGAGAGGATAAGGTCTCACCCAGTTCCATCCACGTTGCTCAAAAGTTGCTGGTTAATGCTTATTTTCTTCGGTTGTCAGCAGCTTCTGACTGGCCACATGAATGTAGCCAGTCTTTCCCCTGCCGGTTTGGAGGGCTTCCTCGGATCCAGCGGAAGGTCCGCCACCCCTCCACAATCGACGAGGGTCCCCTCCTTCTCCGTCGCCTCTTCAGGGCGACTTTTGATCCTTTTTAGGGTCCCCAGCGGGGCAAAATCGAATGCAGAAGATGGAGCCCCGTCTTCCTGCGCCCGTCACGCTGCGACGTCAAACCAGAAGTCGAGCTGGCCATGGATCTTGTTGGTCATGGTGACTTGCCAAGATCAGAACTTCAACGTTGTTCAAAAAGATGTGCTCTTCTCTTTTGAAGCTGACTTTTAGTAACTAGTATAAGGTATTTTTAGTCTGATATAATATGTAATAATATTTGCAATGTATTAATTTTCTGAATAATTTGTTTCTCTTCCCTTCTTTTATAATATAAGCTTGCCTAGTGAAGTTTGAAATGGATGAAGTAAAGACTAGCACTGTGTAGACAAGTAAAAGGCAAATACATTTATACTTGCTTGATATTTATTTTAGGCTTGTACAGTTGTAAAGACTAGTTTGGTAGCCAATTGGAGAGACAAAATCTCAGCAATTAGCCCTTTTCTATCCTCTTTTCTGCCCAAAGAGGGTTCTGCTATCTGCTTCATTCTATATTTGATGGTAATAGAACATATGTTGACCTTGTTTACCATACCTAGAAGAACTCACACATAGCTGACTCCAGGCAACTTACATTTAAAAATTTAAAAGATCCATCATATAATAAAATCATTAAAAACGCTACCCCTATCCCTTATATTGTATTAAGGAAAAATACAACCAATTTAAACTTCCAAGCTTAATTATTTCTGTCAAAAACTACATTTGCATAGACCTATATTATTAGGAAAACATTATTAATATAGCTAATAAATGGTGACCAGATATGTTCAGATTTTTTATTTGTCCCCCAACTATTTATTTCCTGCCTTTATAATTTCTTACAAATAACTCAAGTCACTGAACATATCTAATACTCTTCTCCCCTCCTATTTTCCCCACAACAAACCTGTGAGGTAGGTTGGGCTGAGAGAGTGTGACTGGCCAGTTTTGGCCAATTTGGTCAGTTTTTCAACCAGAGCAATTTGCCCTACTTTTAAAAGATCATTTAAAAGGAGGATTATAATTTATGAAAGCAAACCTGGCAGCTCAAAACAGAAAGTTGACGAATCTGTCAAATTCTTAGTGTGAATTGATATATACAGTATGCATGAAATACAGTAATCAACCAACAGAAGGATACACTACACAATGTTATTGGGTGATTTTTCCCCCCCAATTTCCTCAAAAACTATCAGTCAAAAAGGCTATATAATTGAGGTGATGGGGAAAGCTGTACAAGAGACACAGAGGTTTATGTGGAGAGGAGGTTTTAAAAAAGGCAAGGTAGAAGACATGACTATGCAAGGAAAGTCCAACCCATATTTACATGTGCCACATGCATAATGTACATAAAAAGGGGGCAGGGATTGAGTCCCATGTGCTGCCTTGCCTCCCCCTGCCCCCCACCCCCACCCCTGGAGAAGTAAGTGCCTAAACCTTCAGCCAAAGTGTGGCTCCTACAGCTACAATTCTCTCTGAAAAAGAAAAACTTGGAGAAGACTCTGCACAAGTTTTTAAACCCTCAATTCTAGTCCAGTGCTCAGGAGTGACCTGAATTAAATGGGATTTCAAGTAGTTCCTGCAAAGAACTGTAGCTGTTAACTTTCTTTCATGCAGGGAGAAGCAATTCTTAAATGATGATTGGATGAAGGGGAAGTGGGGCAGTTGAAGGAGAAGAACATGGCAACCATGGGGGAGGACCCGTTTTTCAGATGGGGTTTTTAACGTCTTTCTTTCTCCAGAGTCCTTATAACCTCAGTACAATAAATCAGGCTTCTTGCTCTCTTTCCCTTTGCCCATTCCATAATTTAATCTGAAGTAGAGATGGACAAAATAAGTCTATTCCTGGTCTGCATCACTTCTGCATATATTTAGGCATCAGTGTATTTCATTTAATTCCTGCAAGCATCTGCCATGTTTTCCTCTTAAAGGCAGTACAATAATTCATTCCTGCATACATACAGTAGTTAAAATGCAGATTTTTCCCCAAAGAGAAACTTCTGCTAAATATATTTTCTATACACATTTTAAAAATGCACTGAGTGTCACTGAGCTGAGAATAGTTTGGAAAGGGGTGAAATGAGTTTTTTTCAGTCTTGCATGAGTAGATGAAGTACATTCATAATGAAATTTGCAGAGACCCAGTTCCTCAGGTGTCCCTAATGTGAGGATACCTGGTTGAAATTTTGAGTTCCATACAAACTGTAATCTGGAATGATCAATAATATTGAACAAGGGTGTGCAGTTTAAATACCCTGAAATTCAAGGATTTTGCATATGACGCCAGCAAATTCTATCCATGTCACCTTGAGTTCCTGAATGAAAGACAGGACAGCAAATAAATAAATGCAGGAAATCATTGATGTGATCAAATCAATATGATCTTTCATGGATATGATCTTTCTTCCCTCTATAAATGCTTAATTGGAAATGAAACTATTATTTGGAAATATTTAAAATTCACCAGGTCTGAACTGCTGTCGCAATATCACTATTCTGCTTTAAAAATAGATTGACTAGCATATTGATTAGCATAATTATGAGTGTATGAGCTTTAAAAATGTATTTGTATCCTGTGTAGTGAAACACCTATTTTTCCTCTATTTGTTTTTACCCCAATTCATCTCCTTCCTTTCTTCCCAAGTGCAGAATTTTAGACTGCAGGTTCCAATCCTAGTCTCAGTGAATCCTACATTGCTTCTGAAACTGAGCCATGTGTAGCAACTGTTTCAGGGCTGAAGCTATCCTGGGTTCAAGTACAGATGTTTCTGAGATTTTTTAAGTTCCCTACAGCTCCTTTGCAAGATACTTGGAAAAAAAACCCTGGTGCCAGGCTTCCATCAAGGAAGGGAGGCTCTAAAAGGGCAATTCTCCTCCTCCTTTCCTTTACAATTCCAGTTACTGTAAAACAGGGGTGTCAAACTGCCGGCCCATGGGCCAGATGCATCATGCCGAAACCGCGCCCACCCCATTGCCGGTAATGGAAAAAAAGTCACGATACGTCGCGACACGTCACGAGTTTGACACCCCTGCTGTAAAACAACAAGAACCCTCCAATTACTGAAATGAATCCCCTTGCCATCCTGCAAAGAGCGCTCCCATCTTCTTAAAGATCTTTTAATGTCAAAGTACACATTTAAACAAAACTTACTCTCCACTTTTTTCAAAACATTGAATTAGTTTGATCCTGTACAATCTGTCAATCTGATCTTTTGCTTCTCTCCCTTTGCTGCTCCTCTTGACTCCGGCAAGCATTAGTCTTTTCCTTATTAATTGACTGTGCAATTTCCCCCACTGCTAAAACTTGCCAGCCTTGCTTTCCTCCATTGGCTAAGTAATGCCAACCAAACCTTCTTATGCTTTTACAACCACAAGTTGCTCTCTTCCCTAGAATGGAACCCTGGATGGGCTGAGGGGTACAAGGAGAAAAGCTTCTTGCATTTCCCCTTTTTCCCATTTCTTATTCACATAGTCTTTCTTTTGTTCATGTTTCAGAGAGAGAAAAAGTTACGTAGCCATATCTTTTTAGGCTGCCTCTTTATAGGCTAACCTTTCCCATTTCTTTTTTCTAGCCATTGCTCCAGGCTAAACTTCTGCTCCATTTCTATGAGGGCAATTCAGAAATAAACCTCCGTTTGGTTATCAATGACGGACACTCGCAGGTACAGAACTTTTATTATACACATTAGAAAACTACATTATTACATTACTTTTCGACATAATCGCCAAATTGAGGCACTTGTCATAACGTCTTACAAGGTTTGAAATTCCTTAGTAGTAGTCGCTCGGCACCAAATCTGGGCTATAAGGGGGTGATCAAAAACATCCCAGTTTCAAAAGTTCTTGGGTGCATCTAGCAGTGTGCGGGCGAGCATTATCATGAACCAACACAGTCAGCATGCCCCGATGCTTGTTATGGATGGCTCGTCTGAGTTTTTGTAACGTTTCACAGTAGACTTCTGAATTGATGGTCAAACCACGCTCCATGAACTTCACTAGCAGTACTCCTTTGGCATCTTCATATTTGGTGGGATTTTCTATGGCATCACTTCCAGTGTGGTGTTGGTTCACGATAATGCTCGCCCGCACACCGCTAGATGCACCCAAGAACTTTTGAAGCAGTTCCGTTGGGATGTTTTTGATCACCCCCCCCCCATAGCCCAGATTTGGTGCCAAGCAACTACTACTAAGAAATTTCAAACCTTGTAAGACGTTATGACAAGTGCCTCAATTTGAATGGCGATGTCAAAAAGTAATGTAATGTAGTTTTCTAATGTGTATAACAAAAGTTCTGTATTTGCGAGTGTCTGTCATTGATAACCAAATGGAGGTTTATTTCCGAATTGCCCTCGTATTTCCCTGGATGTGGATCTCTTGCACCCAGCTTCAGAGCTTTTCAAACCTTTCCAAAACTCTCCTGAGTTTTGTTTCTGCCTCTCTGCTTATTTAGACAACCCCACCCATTGTATGGAGTTTCCTAATTTTATTTCTCTTCATTGGCTCCAAGCTGTCTAAGAGTAGTCACTTTTATCTCTCCCTTAATTTCCACCTAATTGCTCTCTCTGGAGGTTCTTGTTTCTCCCAGATTCTCACTTTTTACAGTCTCGAATATGTTGCATGCAGCTTTTAACTCCTGGCAAATCACTACTGTACCAAACTTTAATTCCAGTGTTAATCTCCTGGTTGCAAATGGTTAAGATTTTCACCTAACAAGCCATTTTCAGATGACCAAGCAAACCACAGCTATTCATGTTCAAGAGTTCTGCTCCTTTTGCCAAATATTTCAGGAATCTTTCCAGTATCTGGTTAACTTTTAACTTCCATAAAAACAGGGAAGGTTAATCTTTCCTCCAACCTCTGTCACAGGGGCTGTCACAAAGAGGAGGGGGTCAACCTATTCTCCAAAGCATCTGAGGGTGAGGCAAGAAGTAAAAAATGGAAGCTTAACAAAGAGGGATCCAACCTAGAATTAAGGAGAAATTTCCTGTCAGTGAGAACAATTAATCATTGGAACAGCTTGCCTCCAGAAGTTGTGGGTGCTCCATCACTCCAAGGTCCCTTCCAACTATGTTATTTTATATTCTGCATTCTTCTAGCACATCCAAAGGATTGAGAATCAAAATGGAAGCTGGAGCTACATTGTTGCAGGAACAGCTCAGCTTTGCCATCTCCCTGTTTTGGAAAAGTAACAGCTGTTTAAATAACACATATTGTGGTTGAGTTAAATTAACTTAAAACCAAGGATAGATGCACATTGTGACTAAGGTACTCCTCCTAGACTGTAATTTAAATTATGATCAAGCTATAAACTGTATGTAAGCCAAACTAACATAACAACATCTGAATCAACTTAGAGGTTTACTTCCAAAAAACATCCCTTGAATTGTGTTGTAAGTTCCTTGAAGGAGTGTTCTCTTCTCTTGCTGTTTTGTAAAGTGCTATGCACACTGATAACGCTATATTAATAATAACAAACATGCCCCAGTGAGGCACTACCTTGACGTGTTTGTGGGGCTTGTGTGCTCTGAGGAAGATGAGAGCTATGCCAGAGGTTCAACCATACTGGACAGGTCTCATCAGAGTAATCAGACAAAGAGTGTCTCTCCCATAAAAAATATGGTTAGACATAAATTACAGAAACCCATACCATCTTGGTCATTGCCCAGGTCAACAAGGACCACGCTAGGTGTTGGTGTTCCTGGACATCTGGTGAAAAATGGGCTATATAGGACTCAGGAATATTGGCTGAGCAACCAGAGCCAGAAGCTGCAGAACTACTGGAAGGAAAGGTGTTTACCCATTGCAAATATACAGAGATTAAAAACAGAAATAATGAACTGGTATTACACATGTCCAACAAGAAGAGGATATTTGAAATGAGTGCACCAGTTCTGGAAAGAACATCTAGAATCAGAAATAACAGAACAGAGGCTAGCAGATCAATGTTGATTTATAATATGAAATAAAGTATTCAAAGAAGCAGAACTGGAAGAACTGCAAGGGTCTACCCAGGAAGAAATCAAAGCCTTGCCAGAAGTATCTCAGATTGTAGAGGCAAACCAGGGGGGGTTGACAGTAGAGGAAGCCAGCACAGCTGTATAATTATTTTCATTTGGAAACCAGGCAACCTTGCCTCTGCCTCTGCCTCAGAAAGAACAAAGCTGTCTAAGAAGTAGATGTCATGGTTCTGACAGATGAAACCCATCAAAAGAACTTCAAGGCAAAATTCTTCCTTAAAGAACATTTATTCGGGAAACAAAGTATTGGCACTATATAGTTGAACCCAAAAACTAAATTCCCTTCCCCCGGATACAAAGTAACAAAGTACAATTCCCACCCCCAATAAACTGTCATAAAACACATTCCCCAATTAGCTTCAAGCGCGGGCTTTCTCCTCAGCTCGCCAAAACGTTATCAGCTCATCCTTCAGTTCCCACAGCAGCGTTATTATTATGGCTAGCTGAGCTTACATCCCAACCCCCCCCCCACCCCCCCACCCCCGCTGCACCTGATTTCTAAAAGTAAGAAAAAGCATGTTAAAGGAATAGAGAAAATGGCTGCATTTTCATCAGTTGTCAGAGCAGGACCATCCAATGTTAGCAGCGTTGACAGTAGAATTGAAACAAAAAATAACTGAGCATCTAGAACAGCACAAAATCATCAGAATAAGGCTGCCTGCATTGAAGCTTGTTCCAAAGAAACAGCTAGCACAAGCATTAAAAGATGCAAATATTGCAATATCAAGTATAAGCACCAACTCACTGCAAGAAACAAACCAACTAATGTACAGCACAGCTGCAGTTATAACTGAATACCTGGGATGCAAAATCAACAAAGTAAAAAATCCAAACAGTGCACCACCAAAATGGAAGATTACACTGGAAAATAAGATCAGCAAGTTGAGATCAGATGCAAACAAGCTAGAACAGATGAAAGAAAAGAAGCTGAAGAACAAGAAGACCAAAGAATACCTGATCAAGAAAAATCACCTAGATACAAGGAAGATCAAGGAAGCACTGGAAATAATAAAGCAGCAAATAACAGCTATAGCCAAGAAGATCAGCAGATAAAAAGCTTGAATTGCAAATTATAGGCAGAACCTCCAATTTCAATCCAATCAGGAACATTTCTACCAATCCATCAATGGAGAGACTGCAGTGAATCAGTCAACACCTGACAAGGAAAAGAACAGTGCAGTTCTGGATGCAGATATGGGATAACCCAAAGAAATATAACAAGAATGCAGCTTGCTTAAAGGAGGTAGATAAGAATAAAAAAAGAAGCTGAAATGAAAGAACTGGTAATAACAGCAGAAATGGAGAAAAAAGCAAGGCAGTTCAAGAATTGATCAGCACCACGTGAAGATGAACTGCATGATTCTTGGCTGAAACATCTGACTGGTCTACACCTACTCATTGCCAAGCAGTTTAACAACATACTGCAAGGAGGTGAAATTGAAGAGTGGCTAACATCTGGCAGAACTTACCTAATAATGAAAGATCCAGCAAAAGGGGAAGCACCAAGTAGCTCCAGGCCAATTACCTGCTTACCAACAACTTTCAAATTACTAACTGGTGTGGTAGCTGATGCAGTCCAACAGCATCTAGTTGAAAACAAGCTCTTTCCACCTAAGCAGCAAGGAAACTGCCCAAACAGCAGAGGAACAAAAGATCAACTCCTAATTGACAAGATGACTCTGGAAAACTGCAAGAGAAGGAAGACCAACTTGAATGCAGCAAGGATTGATTATAAGAAGGCATATTATAAGAAGGAATCTTCCAAGGAGACTCACTATCGCCACTACTGTTTGACATTGCACTGATTCCTCTGTCAACAATACTGAACAACTCAGGCCATGGCTATCAAACATCAAAAACATCTGCCAGACTATCCCACCTCCTTTATATGGACGATCTGAAGCTGTATGGAAAAACACCATCTGAAATAGAATTGCTGCTCAACACTGTCCATACATACAGCCAAGATGTTGCAATGGAGTTTGGACTGGACAAATGTGCCACGCTCGCCATCAAACAGGGAAACATAGTGAAAACTGAAGGAATCAAGATGCCGTATGAAAAAATATCAAAAGTCTGAATGAAGATGATTTCTACAAATACCTGGGTATCCTTCAAGCTGACAACATCAAGCACACTGAAGTCAAGAAAAGGGTTAGAGGTGATGACATCAAGAGAGTGAAGATCTTAAAGTCCAAACTCAATGGAGACAATACCATCAAGGCAATTAACACCTGGCCAATTCCAGTCATTAGATACAATATCATGGAGCATCCACTGTCAAATGCTGTGAAAAACACGTCAGTCAAATATATGCCAGGCATCTCTTCTCAGAGATGCCATCTTGAAAAATCAGCATCTCAGCTATTAAATGCTGCCCTCAAACATCAGTTGGATATCAAATACAGATAATCAAATAACCGAAGATTATCTGGTGAATGCTCTGCATCTACTGACAGATGAGTGAATTTTGGAAAGCAGATTATTTCTCTCTCCCTCTGTCTCTCTGGCCAAGTATTCTTTATTGCGTCACTTGGAGCTGTCTGCAGGTTATTTAGCATGTGCTGTAGTCAGCCTTGTCTGATGTCTCCTGTATTCCAGTGGCCATTATATAAAGTGGCAACCAGTGCTGTTCCCGCAGGGTCAAGTGTCTGAGGCTACAGATTCCACCATGCTGCCCCCCATCTATTCATCCAAATATCACATTCTCTTTTTCTGCAGATCCTGACTTATCCTTGGCTTCCTGTACTGACTTCAGGTCTCATTAACAAAAGATGAATTCTCTGTTCTTGAATGTTTCAACTTTGCCCTCTCCCTCTCCTTCCTTTTTTCCAGTGCCCAGCAGTGCCCAGTAATGTAATTGCTTGACTTGAGCAAATCATTGTGCTGGATTGCAAAAGCTTCCTACTGAAGCTGGCAGTAGGGTCACATTTTAACTGTGTTCCTCCTCCCCCAATCCTCTTTCAGTCCAGCTACATTTCATGTTTCTTCCAAACAACATTCAGTGCCTCAACATTAACTTCTGGTAATTGTAACTCAAAGGATAATAAAAGCGCAAGCTTTCAATTTTGGATTAATCAACTTAAATCAAGTTGATTAATTGAGTAAGACATCTTGTAATCATGCTGTAACTTCAACACAAGCTTTTTCTTTTTACTAATTAGGAGATGTACACCATTCTTTAACAGAATAAAAGAAAAACAGAGTTGGAAGGGACCTTGGAGGTCTTCTAGTCCAACCCCCTATACCATTTCAGACAAATGGTTGCCCAATCCCTTCTTAAAAACCTTTAAAAACTCCAGTGATGGAGCACCCACAACGTCTGAAGACAAGCCATTCCACTGGTTAATTGTTCTCCCTATTAGGAAATTTCTTCTTAGTTCTAGGTTGCTTCTGTCCTTGATTAGTTTCCATCCATTGCTTCTTGTCCTGCCTTCAGGTGCTTTGGAGAATAGGTTTGACCCCATCTTCTTCGTGGCAGCCCCTAAAATATTGGAACACTGCTATCACATTGCCCCAAGTCCTTCTTTTCACTAGACTAGACATACTCAATTCCTGCAACCATTCTTCATATAGTTTAGCTTCCAGCCCCCTAATCATCTTTGTTGCTCTTCTTTGCACTCTTTCTAGGGTCTCAACATCTTTTTATATTGTGGCAACCAAAACTGGATGCAATATTCCAAGTGTAGTCTTACCAAGGCATTATAAAGTAGAACTAACACTTCGTGTGATCTTGATTCTATCCCTCTGTTAATGCAGCCTAGGACTGCATTGGCTTTTTTAGTGACTGCAGCACACTGCTGGCTCATATTTAAGTGGTTGTCCACTAGGACATTCAGATCCCTCTCGCAATTACTGCTATTGAGCCAGGTACCACCTATTCTGTAGCTGTGCATTAGGTTTTTCTTGCTTAAGTGTAAAAACTTACTTTTCTCATCACTGAATTTCATTTTGTTAGATAGGGCCCAGTGTTCCAGTCTGTTGAGATCCTACTGTATCTTGAGCCTATCTTCTGGGGTGTTGGCTATTCCTGCCAGTTTGGTGTTGTCTGCATATTTGATGGTTCCCTTTCTATCCCCTCATCTAAATCATTTATGAAGATGTTGAAGAGTACTGGGCCCAAGACAGAGACTTGGGGTACCCCACTGCATACTTCCCTCCATGTAGATGTAGTTCCATTAAGGACTACACATTGAGTGCAGTTGGTGAGTCAGTTACTAATCCATCTGGTGGTGATGCTGTCTACCCCACATTTTTCTATCTTATCAAGTAGTAGGTTGTGGTCTACTTTATGAAATGCCTTACTGAACTCCAAGTACTGTAAATAATGTCCACAGCATTTCACTGGTACAGTAATTTAGTCACTTTGTCAAAGAATGCAATAAGATTTGTTTGGCATGATCTGTTTTTTACAAACCCATGTTGGTTTCTGGTTATAACTTTGCTTGTCTCTAGGTGTTCACAGATTTGTTGCTTGATTATCTTTTCCAGAATCTTCCCAGGTATTGATGTCAGGCTGATTGGTCTCTAGTTTCCTGGATCCATTTTTCCCTTTTTTTGAAGATGGGAACCACATCAGCTCTTTTGCAGTCCTCTGCTAGTTCACCGGTGCTCCAGGTTCTTTGAAAGATATGGTTTAATGGTTCTGAGATCATGTCTGCCAGCTCCTTCAGAACTCTGGGATGTAATCCATCTGGTCCTGGTGATTTGAACTTGTCTAGAGTGGACATGTGTTCTCTTACCATTTTCTTGCTTATTTTGACTTGCATTCATAATCTGTATTTTATGGTACTGTTTTTGATAGGCTGGAGTGTTTTTTCCTTTTGTGTAAAGACACATGCAAAGCATGTGTTAAGCAGCTCTGCTTTCTCACCATCTTCTTGCCATCTTCTCCCATTAGTGGACCAATTGTTTCGTTGACTTTTTTCTTGTTTTTTACATGTTGAAAGAAGCTTTTTGAATTATTTTTGACATTTGTTGCAATCCTTAGTTCGTTTTGAGTCTTAGATTTCCTGACTTCATCTTTGCAGGTTCTGGCTATTTGCTGATATTCTGCCTTAGTTATGTGTCCCTCTTTCCACTTTTTATATTTGTCCTTTTTGTCTTTCAGTTTATCAAAGAGTACTTTGTGCAGCCATGCTGGTTTCTTTGGGCATCTTTTATTTTTCTTCTTCAGTGTTATTGTGCTAGACTGGGCTTTTATAATCTCACTTTTCAAAGTTTCCCAAGCTCCTTGGGTTGTTTTCCCCTTGAGGATTTTCATCCATGGAATACTCCCCAAGCACTCTCTAAGTTTGTTGAAATCATCTCTCTTAAAGTTGAAGACTCTAGTTTGACTTTGTTCTATTGCTTGTGTTTGCATTATGTTGAATTCCAATATTACATGATCACTCTCCCCCAAGGTTCCTGTAACTTCAACCCATTCTGTCCCAAAGGAAACGTTTTCAAGGAAAAAACCAAGAAAGTGCAGTTGCCTTTTGAAAAGCACCTTTGGGACAACCATGACCTGGATGATAGAGAATCTCCTTAGACAACCCATTCTATCATTTCTTCTTTGTTAGTGAGCATTAAGTCCAGTATGGCTGACCCTTTAGTTCCCTTCTCTACCTTTTGGGAGACAAAGTTGTCTGCTAAGTTTGTCAGGAATCTGATCTTCCACTAGGTGCAGAGTTTGTCTCCCAGTTGATGTCAGGGTAGTTAAAGTCTACTGTGGTATGTTTCCTGCACACATTAGTTAACTGGTTAGCAAAAAGTTCATCTCTTTTCTCTGGCTGGGTGTTCTGCAGTATACACCTATGGAAATGCCATTCTTTTTTCCTTTTATATTGACCCAAATGCATTCAAGGCGGTTTTCATCATTGAAATGGAGGCTGTTAGGAAAGAGGGCTTCAAATAGATAATTCTCTCTCATTTGTCTCCTGCTATTTTCTCCCACCTAGCCTACTCCCCCAAAATATTCTGAAAACAAGTTGTAGCTTATGTTTATTAAATGACATATAGGCTTTCTTGGTGATCATGAGAATGTTATTTTTGTAATAACTAATCTTCTTTCATTAATGTTGTTTACTCAGGGCTGGCCAAGGCATTTTGTTGCTAGAGCTGAAGGACAAGGTGGATGTCCCCCTCCTTCTTACAGAACTTAACTGGTCTGAATTGCAACTGAGGGCTTCAGGACAATTGAAGGGTCCAGCACAGGTCATGTGACACATAAATGACTCTTAAGAGCTTGCCACTGCCATTTTCCAAGCATCTCCTACCTCAGGCAGTCACTGTACTTAGTCTTATTTACAGCTTGCCCTGCAGGGCTCTCAAGCGAACTTGGTAATGATTAGGGAGAATGTTGCTGGTCTGTTTATGGAAAAGAGAGCTGTACCTTTTTAAAAAAAAAACTGAAAAGTTGATTTTTATTTACTGAGAAATCTTAGAAATGGTATGCTAATTGCTATAAATACTACACTAAGTGCTGTTTTAATTGATGTCACTGCTATTTTATGTTGTTTTCCTTCCACTTGTTATATTTTCAATTATGCTGTTATTATATATGGCTTTGGGTATTTGGAAAAACAGGTTATTGCTTCCAGAAGTAAATGGCAAACACACACACAAACATGTGTCTATTTTGATATTCCGAAAGAGTTCTGGAATGGCATTAGGGTCTTGTGCTAAGCCTGATCTACTAGAAGTTACTTGGTAAAGAAGAATAACTAGGAACTTCATAGGCACTGAATCAAGACCTACCGCCACCTTCTGTAAAGTAAACTATTGAGACTACTTATTGAACCATAGAGTAACAGGAATCTCTAAAACAGGATTTATGGTGCATATCAAGACAAGAACATGAGGAGAGATTTATGGCCTGGAATACACCCAGACTCTATGGCATGAAGAACCTAAGGGAACTATTTACTGTATGAAACATAGTGACCACAAACATGATGTCATCCAACAGAAACAACTTCTATAAATTGGTGTATACTAGGTATATTGGAGTTGAGTTACTATACTCCTCTGGCGATGACAGCTACAAATTATAGATATTCCATTTCAACATATCAGGAAAACTGTTACAATAAAGAATAAATAAATCTATCAAATAAATGTACTCATATAATAGACTCCCCTTTCTACAAACTGCATTGGACACCAGCTTTTTTATCTGCTTCTTTCTAAGTCAGTTTCAAACTGCCTAACCCAGGTATTCTCAAACTTCCTACTCTAACTCCTTATATACATGTCAATTCATACTGTATGCTTTGGTAAAAGACCTGCTTTTTGTCATGCAGTAGTTTGTGTGAGTTAGAGCTAAGCCTTTACATAATGTGTCCAAAGTAGGATAATTGAAGCCTGGTCATTTGTGCCTCAAGTGCTGTTTCTTCAAAGTCTAGATGTTCAATGACTTCCTTGTAATTTGAATTCATTGTTTCTTATCCTGTCTTCTGAAACAATTCTGAACACTTTTATATGACAGCCTGTCTGAAACTTAAACACAGCTACCATAAATCCCCACATCTTTCTTATCTCCACACTAAAAAAATATCCAAATTTTCCCTTTGAGCTTTTCCTTCCAGGCCCCTTATGATCTTGGTTATGTGTGAAGAATTTATAAATTTATATAACTGTATTAGAAATATTGTATGGGGAATCAAATGTTAATTAACCCAGGTCTCCAACAAAGTTACTGATTAATGAAACAAAGTTGTAAAAGTTATCTGGAGCCTCCAGAAAAGCCAACAAGCAATAATAATGAAATCCTTTAAACTCATAGTAAACATAAGAATAAATTAAACACTTATTTCAAATTGTAAACACACACAAGCAAACACAGAAAACTCAATTAACACAATGTAAACATAATTATAATGCTCACAGTTTAAACAAAGAGACTCAATCCACATCACTTGATTTAATCAACTCCTTCTCCAGGTCAACATTTATGCTAAAAAATAAACAAAATGCATGAATTAAGAGAGCGATTTAGAATGCTGGAAAAATTGTTACTGGAATTCCTCCCATTCTGTAGCTACCTTCCAGGGTGATTTTGGCACTCTAGAATAAACCTTCTCCTTTCAAGTAGCACGACCAATGACGTATTTTCGCCCTGCTCAGATTCCAGACAATATTTTACTTCTGACAATATGGTGACCACAAAGGGACTCTGAGACTCACCTGGCCAGTGGACTGAGCCCAATAAGCCTTCACCCAGCCAACACCAGATCCTTTTATCTTGGGGTGCTGCTCACAGACTCTGCCCACATTGGCACAGGTATTAAAGGGGAGTCTGGAGGGCTACTTGAACCAGAAGACTGTAAGTACCCTCATAAATTATATGTTATACCCAGGAAATGAGTGAATTGTGTGTGTGTTCCCCTTTCCCTTTTCATTACTGACTGATTATGTGCTCTGTGTCAAAGGTGCTTTTTTCTTCAAAAGGCAACTGGAGTGTTTTTTCCTTGAGGAAAAAGAAGAAAACATTTCACTTCTTAAGCTTCATCAGCTCTGATGGTGGGGGGATGGAAGGATAGGTACTGACAGTTGAGACTGGATGGGAGGAGGGATGGAAGGATAGGTACTGATAGGATGGTGGGGGGAGATGGAAGGATTGTATTTCTTTTCAGTCATATGGTCATTAGCACTCTCTGAGTTCTATTGAGGCCACTTGGGGGTCACCTGAATCAGGGTACAATTGGTTGTGGAATCTTCTTGGAATGGCTGCAAGGGCTGCATTGTAAATTGGAGACAGGTGGTGTCTTATTCCTCCCCCTCTGTTGAGGGAGAGGTGTTCAATTCTAACATAGATGGATTTTTTTACCCCTCTTTCAAACCAATGGTCCTCTCTATCCAAAATGTGGACTTTGCTGTCTTCAAAAGAATGGCCTTTGTCTTTCAAATGCAGATGGACCACTGAATCTTGTCCTGATGGGTTTTATCTGCTATGTTGTGCCATGCACTTGTGAAGTTGTTTTGTTTCACCAATGTACAGATCTGCACATGTCTCACTGCATTGTATTGCATATATCACATTGCTCAGTTTGTGTCTGGATGTTTTATCCTTGGGATGGACAAGATTCTGCCTTAGTGTATTCTTGGGTTTAAAGTGTGCTTGTACTGTATGTTGTGTTGGTTGAAAATCCTCCTGAGCTTTTCAGATATTCCTGCAATGTATGAAATGACAACCTTGCTTAATTTGTTGTTCTCTTCTTTGTCTGTAATGGAGCAGCTCTTGCTGGGTCTTTTTTTGGATTTTATGAAGGCCCAGTTAGGATAACCACAAGTTCTGAGCGATTCCTTGATGTGTTTTAGTTCTATTTTCCCCCCCTCTTTACTGGTAGGTAAATTTTCAGCCCGGTGATGTAGGGTTCTGATCACTCCCATTTTGTGCTCCAGTGGGTGGTGAGAATCAAAATGTAAATACTGATCCATGGGGGGGGGGGGGTTTCTGTGAACTTCAATATTAAGGCTTCTGTCTTCCTTAATGTGCACTGCACAGTCCAGGAAAGCCAGACTGTTTTCCTTAACATCTTCCAGTGTGAATTTAATGTTTTTGTCCACAGAGTTGATGTGTTTGGTAAAAGCTTCCACTTCCTGTGTTTTAATCTTGACACAAGTATCGTCCACATGCCTATACCAGTGAGTGGGTGGAAATCCTGTGAAGGAGTTTCTTGGATTTAAAAGTGTGTTTAAAAGTTTCTTGGGTTTAAAAGTGTTTAAACCCAAGAATACAGTAAGAATAAACTAAGAATACACTAAGGCAGAAGCTTGTCCATCCCAAGGATAAAACACTCAAACACAAACTAAGCAATGTTTGTGTCTAACTAATCTCTACATGAAAGAGGTAGAAACCAAAGCCCTAAACTCCTTCACAGGATTTCCACCCACTCACTGGTATAGTTAACATCTTCCATAACATCTTCCAGTGTGAATTTAAGGTTTTGGTCCACAGAGTCGATGTGTTTGGTAAAGGCTTCCACTTCCTGTGTTTTAATCTTGACCCAAGTATCGTCCACATACCTATACCAGTGAGTGGGTGGAAATCCTGAGAAGGAGTTTAGGGCTTTGGTTTCTACCTCTTCCTTGCAGCCATTCCAAGAAGATTCCACAACCAATTGTACCCTCATTCAGGTGACCCTGAGGGCACAGATAACCCCCCAAGTGGCCTCAAGAGAACTCAGAGAGTGCTAATGACCAGATGACTGCAAAGAAATACAATCCTTCCATCTCCCCCACCATCCTATCAGTACCTATCCTTCCATCCCTCCCCCCATCCAGTCTCAACTGTCAGTACCTATCCTTCCATCCCCCTACCATCAGAGCTGATGAAGCTTCTTGGATAAGAAGCAAAAAGTTTTATTCTTCTTCCTCAAGGAAAAAACAGTCCAGTTGCTTTAAAAAAAACCCAAACAAACAAAACCCTTTGAGACAACTATGACCTGGATGACTGAGAATCTCCACAGGCATGTGTCCTCTGTGCCTTTCCTAGCTGCCCCCCACCTGACTCTTGCTAGCCTCACCTGGCTAGGACCAAGAGATTTTGTATAGCAAGGGGGATTGGCACACCAAGGGGCTGTGAATCACAGGAGGTTGCATGTGGAAAACTTAAGTGGGTGCACAGGTTTTAATCTGGGTGATTGCCAGTCTGATTCCATAGTAAAGCCAAAATAAATATATAAGGAGGCACCCATACTTTTTAATAGAAAGTCCTCCTGAATGAGGAGTTCTGCTCAAAAGTGACTGGCAGGATGGAGGTGCCTGTACCATTTCAAATATACAGTAACAGTCCTCACAAGCGAAAGGTTTGAAAACTGATTGGCGGGTAAAGATAGAGGAGCTGAGTATCTTGCTTAGGACGTCACCTTGGGTGTACCCGTACACCCCAAACTGAGCAGGGACACACGTGTCAGGTAGGGAAAAAGGAAATGAGAACTTTGGCTTTGCACATTTCTCCAACCTCTCCATTGGGAAGGTTGCTAGACACCTGGGATAACAGGAAATTACCTGTTCAGGCGGGAAATGAAAAAGCAATATACACAGAATTTATATAAAGAATGGACTAAGATATGGAATGAGACTGGTAATTTAATTTGGCCAAATGAGGGGACTTTTGTTTATAAAATATTAAAAAGGCTAAGGGGAAAACTAAAACCTTCACACTTACCCAACTGGTGTTGTTGGGTTGAACTTTCAGAACCAGAAAAGAAGGAAGTACTGACAAAATCTGATAATACTACAGTACAGCCGGCCACTGGGACAAATATACTAGGGCAAAGGAAAATTTATTAGAAGCCTTACAAGAGCTGGGACGAAAACCATTAAAGTGGTCTGAATTCCAGCATACAGTCCGAAGAGAGGAGGAAACTCCGGACACCTTTTGGGTTTGCCTCCTTGAAACTGGTGTTGCTTATGTGCACCTGGATATTAATCAAAAAGACCAAAGAATCCTAGCATCCGCATTTGTAGACCAATCTGCTAGTGACATGAAAAATCATTTTCAGCCAGTAGTTTCTAATTGTTCATCTTAGGAAATCCCTGAACTACAATGGATTGCCAACTTCATATATGACCAAAGAAAAAGAGGAAGACAGGGGAAAAAGCAGACAAAGGGATAGGGAGCGAAGGCAAAGGGCTGAAAGAAAAGATGATTTAAAACTATTTGCAGCCCTCTGCCAATACCAAAGGACTTGAGGAGAAAGACAACTTTCCATTATATGCTACTGGTACAGTATGGGGAAGGGGGACATTATAAGCGGGACTGCAGAGCCAACTCGCACTGGAATTGCTACCAAATTCCTATGGCACCATTTCCCAGTCCCTCTGACAGACACTCTCCTGAGTTAGAATGCAATACAGCACAGTCACAATGCCGTGTCAGCTTTGAGGACCAATCTGACCCTGAAATGCAATGACTAGAAGTAGGCTAGCTGCACATCAGTGTCTAGCCCAAGCTACCAGCAGCTGAAGTCCAAGAGCACGAACCAGAACAACGGTGAACAGCGTGCTTGGAACTGGGTGAGAGTATCAATCTTCTCTCTTCTATTTCATAACCACTTCCCTGGAAAAGATCCCCAAAGCAAGAAATCCTCCAAAAGTGAGAAGGGAGGAGACTACATCCCCATCCCTCCATAGACGGAAGTGGCGAATTAACTTTTAAAGGGGAAAGAAATATACTGAAATGAAATTAATAACATTATAGTCTGGATAAATCTGAAAATTAAGAAAACTGTTAAGATTTTACATCCTAAAGAGTTTTGATGAAACTATATAAAAAAATAACTCTTTTTTTGAAAAAGGTGGAAAATAACTACTGACATCTAGTGGAGAATTAGAGCATACCAACTCAGAAACTGGCAAGACGCCCGGAAACAAAGAATAATCTGTTCCCTTGAACTTTAATAACCCTCAGCCAAATAGAAAACAGCTGGGAACAAAGAAAGAAAATATACTGGGCCATCTATAACAGACATGTCAAACTCGCGACGTCACGTGATGTCGCACAACGTATCGGAGCTTTTTCCCCATTGCCGGCAATGGGGTGGGCGCAGTTTCCTGGTTACACATCCGGCCCATGGGCCGGCAGTTTGACACCCCTGATCTATAAGCTCAAGAAGTGTCTGCACAAAAAGAAAAACTTTCTGTTTGTCTAAGCTCAAGAATTGTTTGCAGAAAAAGAAAATTTTTGACTCTTGGCTAATCTTCTAGCGGGGAATTTACTGGAAGGCTTTAAGGTGGCTAAACATTCTGGACTGTAATTCTGACTGGTTGATAACTGACCCCTTAATAGAAGAACTGTTATAAAACACTACCTTCACTGATGCCTTGACAATTGGAAATGCATTGTGTTACAAAAATCATATATAAAGATAAGAACTATATAAGTTTTGGTTGTTTGGATTCTGAGATTGGCTGGTTTGACAAGACTAATTATTGAGACTATGGTACTGGTGAAAGATTATTTGGAGGGGGGGAGACAAAATGGATATTCCATACTTATCTAAAAGTGACAGGAAACCACATCTAATATCCCCTTCTGAAGGATTTAGCCTGGAACATCAGAGATCTACAGGAGCAATATTCCAAGATAAGACAAATACTTTCCAGAAGGAAATCTATGCAATGCTATGACAGATTCAAATGACAATGGCTTAAAACCACGAGGAGATCAAAAACAACTTTGATGACATAAATGAGCACATCTTCAATCTAAACTTACAATTAAAAAACTCTCAGAAAACAACGATAAAGAATGAACAAACAAATCAGATAACAGAACAGAAACTAGAAGAAAGTGACTTAAATAGGCAAGCTACAAATGAAGAGAACTACAACTTAACACAAACAGAAAAAAATCTACAAAATCTTGCCACAACAATGAAAATGGAAAAGATATTTTATTCATCAGGACTTCAAGACAAACTCGAGGATAAGAAAGAAGATTTAACAAAATGGACTATAGAGCTGCCAGGAGAATCACTAGATTCTGGGAGACAAAAAGTGTACTTCCTACTCAACTTATCCTTCTTACTCCCAACAATACTTACAAAAATACAACCCCCTGGCAAGCAAAATATACTAACTTGGAAAGCTACTTGGCAAAAGAAGAAGGCTAGACTTAGATTCAAGAGACTTGATTCATCTTATCAGATGGAGTACTACATGAGTAAACACTTGTTTGAATATGGTTAAAAGAATAGATAATTTTGGATATAAAGGGGCCCTATAGTAAGAGGGATAAGAGATATAAGTAGTATAGTATTTCTTACAATATAGGAAATGTAAAAATATTGGGATGATATATGTGAATGAAAAGTTTGGAGATTTAAAGGTAATTAACTTGGAGAGAATTATGACTGAGAAGAATGATCTGAATACTGAGGGGAAATTAAGCTTAAATAAGAATTTTGAAAACAGGACATACAGTGACCTAACAAGTGATTTTTACAAATATAATTGAAACATAAGCCGATCAGAAAAGATGTTATAGGACTATAGGTGGATGTTATAAGACATATAAGTATTATAGTATCTTTATAATATATGAAATATGAAAATATTGGGATGGTGTAGGTAAATAAAAAGCTTGGATATTTAGATAATCAATTTTGAGAAAATTATGACTGATAAGAAATGGCTTGAATAATGAGGGGAAATTAAGTATAAATAAGAATTTTGAAAACAGGATGCATAGTGACCTAATAAGATGACCTTTACAAATACAATTGAAACATAAGTCAAGATGCTATATATGGACATTATTGTTATTTGTATAAATACAAAAAAAAGTTTATATCCAACCTTGTATGCATTGAAAATATTAAGAACTATATTTGTTTAATGTTGATGAAGGAGAATATTATTGGAAGAAGGGAAGATCAAGGAAACATACTATTAATTAATATATTAATTATGGAATTATAGAAATTAATCATTATTGATTGTTAATTAACTATTGATTGTTTTTTAAATATATGAACCCGAACAACACACTGTTTACTAGGCACTAGGGATTGTTATTCTAAAAAATCAATAAAATATATTTTTAAAAAAGTGGAAAGAGGGGCACATAACTAAGGCAGAATATCAGCAAATAGCCCAAGCCTGCAAAGATGAAATGAGGAAAGCTAAGGCTCAAAATGGACTAAGCCTTGCGACAAAAGTCAAAAATAACAAAAAAAGCTTCTTTCAACATGTAAAAAACAAGAAAAAAGTTAAGGAAATGATTGGTCCATTAGTGGGAGAAAGTGGCAAGAAGGTGACAAGCAACAGGGAGAAAGCAGAACTACTCAACTCGTATTTTACATCCATCTTTACACAAAGGGAAAAAACAGTCCAACCTATGAAAAACAGTACCGTAAAAAACAGATTAGAAACACAAGTTAAGATGGGCAAGAAAATGGTAAGTGAGCACCTGTCCACCCTAGACAAGTTCAAATCACCAGGACCAGATGGACTACACCCCAAGGTTCTGAAGGAACTGGCAGATGTGATCTCGGAACCACTGAACTATATCTTTCAAAGATCCTGGAGCACTGGGGAACTACCAGAGGACTGGAAAAGAGCTGATGTATTTCCCATCTTCAAAAAAGGGGGGAAAACGGATCCAGGAAACTACAGACCTATCAGCCTGACCTCAATACCTGGGAAGATTCTGGAAAAGATAATCAAGCAACGAATCAGCGAACACCTAGAGGCAAACAAAGTCATTACCAAAAGCCAACATGGGTTTGTCAAAAACAGATCATGTCAGACAAATCTTATTGCATTCTTTGACCAAGTGACAAAATTAGTGGACCAGAGGAATGCTGTGGATATAATTTACTTGGACTTCAGTAAGGCATTTGATAAAGTAGACCACAACCTACTACTTGATAAGATAGAAAAATGTGGGTTAGACAGCATCACCACCAGATGGATTCATAGCTGGCTGACTGGCCGTACTCAGCATGTGGTCCTCAATGGAACTGCATCTACATGGAGGGAAGTGTGTAGTGGGGTGCCCCAGGGCTCTGTTCTGGGCCCAGTGCTCTTCAACATCTTCATCAATGATTTGGATGAGGGGATAGATGGGGAACTCATCAAATTTGCAGATGACACCAAGCTGGCAGGAATAGCCAACACTCCAGAAGATAGGCTTAAGATACAGAAGGATCTTGACAGACTTGAACATTGGGCACTATCTAAAAAAATGAAATTCAATGGTGAAAAAAGTAAGGTTCTACATTTAGGCAAGAAAAACCAATTGCACAGGTATAGTATAGGTGGTATCTTGCTCAATAGTAGCAACTGTGAGAGGGATCTTAGAGCCTTGGTAAGGCCACACTTGGAATACTGCATCCAGTTTTGGTCACCACGATGTAAAAAAGATGTTGAGACTCTAGAAAGAGCACAGAGAAGACCAACAAAGATGATTAGGGGAATGGAGGCTAAAACATATAAGGAACGGTTGCTGGAATTGGGTATGTCTAGTTTATTGAAGAGAATGACGAGGGGTGACATGATAGCAGTGTTCCAATATCTCAGGGGTTGCCACAAAGAAGAGGGAGTCAAGCTATTCTCCAAAGCACCTGAAGGCAAGACAAGAAGCAATGGATGGAAACTAACCAAAGAGAGAAGCAACCTAGAACTAAGGAGAAATTTCCTGACAGTTAGAACAATTAATCAGTGGAACAACCTGCCTCCAGAAGCTGTGAATGCTCCAACACTGGAAGTTTTTAAGAAGAGACTGCCATTTGTCTGAAATGGTATAGGGTTTCCTGTGTGAGCGGGGGGTTGGACTAGATGACCTCCAAGGTACCTTCCAACTTTTTTATTATTGTTATTGTTATTGTTGTTGTTATTGTTATTGTTATTGTTACATATGCATTGTTTAACCACCTTTTTCATTTTTCTCTTTTTTATTAGTTTTATTCATTTATAACATACAATGTGAAAATAGAAAAGCAAATAGTAGGGGACAACAGTAGAAAAAAGGAAAACAAAAAAGGTGTGAAGAAGGGGAGGGGAAGAAACAAAAGGCATTGACTTCCGACTCTCTCTGTTGCAGTAAAATCAGACATTAAAATCAAATCTCAACTTTTTACATTTGTATAGTAGTATGCACTAGCCACTTCTGTATCGGCAAATCAGTCTAATCGGTAAAACCCAAAATCACAATATCATTTTTTTCCACCTCAAGCACAAAATCCAGAAGCGGTTTCCAAGTAGAAACAAAAGTACTTATGTTCTTTTCTTTTATCAGCACAGTCAATGTGGCCATCTCTGCTAATTCCATCAGGTTTTGTAACCATTCGTCCATGGTAGGAATCGAGGCATCCTTCCACTTTTGTGCATAGAGCAATCTTGCTGCCGTCACCATATATAAAATCATAGTTCCCAATTTTTTTCCAGTTCTCTTTCCATTAGACCCAGAAGGAAAGTTTCTGGTTTAATCTTTATGTTCATTTTAAGAATTTTCTGCATTAATATATGAATCCTACTCCAATATTTCTTTGCCTTATCACATGTCCACCATAAATGATAAAAAGTCCCTTCTTTACATTTACATTTCTAACATTCATTTGAAATACCTTTATACATTCTATCTGTTGTTAAATACCAGCGATACATCATTTTGTAAAAATTTTCTTTTAGGTTATAATTTAATGTGAATTTAAAGCCTTTTATCCACATATTCTCCCATTGTTCAAACATCACATTATACCCAAAATTCCTTGCCCACTGGATCATACAGTTTTTTACATGTTCATTTTCCAAATTCAATTTTAATAACATTTTATAGACCTTGGCAATTATATGATCATCACTACCACATAGTAGGATTTCCAATTCATTTTTAGTAAACTCAAAACCATGGCCTTTTTTGTCTAGTTTAAATCTTTCCTTCATTTGTTGACAAGTGACAAGCGTGACCTTCTAATTCTAATTCTTCCCTAGACTTGAGGATGGGGTCTCCAGAATTGAAAGATACTATTTTACCATACATCCACCAGTCTGGCTTCACCACCATTTCTTTTCTAAAAAAAGCTTCTTGGGGAGACACCCATAGGGGCAATTTTGTAAAAAACCTTGTTTTATATTTATTCCAAACTCTTAATATGGCGCATCTAATAAAATGATTATTAAAATCAACATTTACTTTAACTTTATCATACCATAAATACCCATGCCATCCAAACCTTAATTCATGGCCTTCCAAATCGAGCAGCATCTTATTCTGGAGGTTCACCCACTCTTTTAACCAAACCAAACAGCATGCATCAAAATACAATTTCAAATCTGGTAAACCCAGACCCCCTCTTTCCTTGGCATCTTGCAATAACTTGTATTTGATTCTTGGTTTCTTTCCTTGCCATATGAATTTAGAGATATCCCTCTGCCACTGTTTAAATGGAATATCCGTTGCAAGTATTGGTATTGTCTGGAACAGAAAGAGCATCTTTGGTAAAACATTCATTTTAATTACTGAAATTCTGCCCAGTAATGATAAATGTAGTTTGTCCCAACTTTGTAAATCCTTTTTGTATCATTCCAAAGGGGTACATAATTATTTTGAAACAATTTTGTGTTTGTGTTTGTCAACATAACCCCCAAATATATCACCTTTTTCTCAACTTGAAACCAGACCTTTTACTCAATATATCACCATCCTGGGAGGACATATCAACATTGTTGTTTTCTGGTTTAACCACCCTTCTTAACACAGTCAAACCCTCTTTACATCCAGATCTACAAGATCTCCCACCCAGTTTATGGGGATGGGACCCTACAGAAGTAGGGTTTTAAAAATGTGCCACCCCTATAAAGGTACAAGTTAAGCCAGGACCTTATTCATTCATGAAAATCAAGGGGTAGCTTCAGGTGTTTTAACCCCAACCCTTTGGCCCAGCCACATGACCATATTACTCAGTACAATTAGATCCTGTGGCTAGAGGAGCAGTCCTGTGTCTCCGGGCAGTAATGTTCCTCATCATGTGTTTGCAATTCTCTTAAAGTCTCAGACTCAAGCCTTCATGCATCAAAGGTTGGTGCAATATGAAGCTGAACTTTTCACTACGGAACATATCACCTTTGAGCACTGTGCATCTTTAAATCCAGCCACCTTGATGCCTATAGAGCAGGAAAGCACTCGACTTCATGACTGCCTTCACCTTGTACAGAATGTTGAACAACCAAGACCAGACCTCAGTGACACTCCCCTTGATAATCCCAATATGGAACTTTATACTGATGGTTCATCTTATATACATGAGGGAGTCCAAGTCTCTGGAGCTGCTGTGGTCACCTTATTTGAAATTTCTGCCAAACCTTTCTGCCAAACCTTTCTGCCAACTTTTACACAGACTCACAATATGCTTTTGGCATATGCCATGCTACAGGGGCCCTGTGGAAACAGCGGGGAGTTCTAACATCTGCAGGCACTCCTATTGCACATGCTACATTAGTCTCTAACCTACTGCAAGCAATCCAACGACTGGCTACCCTTGCCATCATTCATTGCAATGGTCACAAAAGGGACAACACCATAATCACAAAAGGTAATGTGCAGACACAGTAGCTAAATGGATTGCCACGCAACCCATACTTTCTCCATCAATGCCCCTTTTTTCCAATTACATCCCACCGTCCCTTATGGTAACTTTATAGAAAAAGGGGAGATGGACTATTGGACACATTAACTTGAAGCAACTTTCTCCGATGGGTTCTGGTACATACCAGATGGATGTCCCATTGCACCAAGAAAACTGCTACATCTGATATGTCAACAACATTAAAAAGGACATTGTGGCATACAAGCCATGGTAGATGCTGTCAGAAGAAAATGGTATGTCCCTGGAGTATACATGGAAGCAACAAGAATTACTCACAAATGCCTTACTTGCCAAGCTATCAATGCATCCTCAGGAAAAAATACCCACCAAGGAGGGAGACCATGGGCACAATGACCTTTTGAAAGACTGCAAATAGACTTCATCCAACTACCAAAAAGCAATGGATCCCCAAATGCCCTGGTATGCAGAGACAAGCTCACCCATTGTGTGGAAGCATTACCATATCAGCATGCCACAGCTATTGAAACCGCCAGACACCTTCTTAAAGATACATAGTCCCAGGATATGGTACATAAGGTACATACCTCAATAGATATGTACAGAGGAACCCATTTTGTAGTACAAGTTATTACACACATTCTCTAAGCATTGGGCACCACACAAAATCTACATACCCCTTATCATCCCCAGTGGGGGGGGGGGGGATGGCCCAGCAAAGAGTTAAAAACCTTATTAGGGAAATGCATTTATTGTGGCCCCAAGTACTCCCTATTGCTTTGTTCCACTTAAGAACCTGACCCCCAAAAGATGTAGGACTTTATCCCTTAGAATTGGTTTTCAGGAGATCTCCAGATTCTATGAAAGGACTAGACCCCCAATCCTTAAATCTAGAGGGGGGACGATGACTTTGTTTTGTGTTCTTATCTTTCCTCCTTATACAGGTGAATCAACCAGCTGTGGAGGCAGAGCACACTAACACAAACCCTACCATTAGAGGAAGCGTTACATCTGTTTGAACCAGGTGATTGGGTATGGATCTGGCCATTCACTAGAAGCTCACCGCTACAGCCACGGTGGAAGGGACCCTTCCAAGTTTTATTAACTATTCATAAGGCAGTAAAGCACTATGTGGATCCAGTGGTCACACATCAAGCCAGCTGTGTTTGATCATAGTAGCAACATCACCCAAAGCTCCAAAGTGCCACCCATCAAGCTTATCAAAGACCCTGAGATGGACCAGTGGGGACTAAAGACTCTATTTGAATCAGATTCCAATTGAAGGAAATACCATGAAATTGATATATTATTATGGGTTATGTATTTTGTTTGGGTGGGGAGTTAATGGGTTAATAAGAATTAAGCCTCTGCATGTATGGGAATACTTAGCCAAAGACATTCTAAACACATTTTTTCTTGGCAGGAGGAAAATTTGTTAAAGAAATCTTAACCACCTGCCACATAGGCATCACAACACCCCTCAGGTCATTCAACAATAAACTGATATGAAGGAATTTCAGCTGCCAACCACATATAGTAACATTTTCAATTGGGGTCCAGCTGTAAAAAGTAAAGATAAAACTATATTTGTCCTAAATATAGCTACAGTAACCCCAGCTATGGAGTAAGGCTGAATATATTTCACTTACAGTATCCGTAGTGGGAGTCCCTGGGTTAGCCACCAGAAATGCCAAGAATATTAATAGCTTAGCCTGTGTGCTAGCAAACAGTCTAAATGTCACTTCCCAAGCTTTGGCTGTTTTAAACTAAGAATTCAGGCAAGTATGAGAAGCAACACTTGAGAACCAGGCAGCTATAACTTTCATCCAAAAGGTAGAGGAGGGAACTAGAAGTAAAGCTATACCAGACCTAATCCTTACTAATCGAGAAGAAGTGATAGAGGGAGTTGAAGTTGCTGGAACCTTGGGTGAAAATGACCACGTCATGCTGAAATTCAATATAATGCAAACACAAACAATAGAAAAAAATCCAACCAGAGTCTTAAACTTCAAAAGAGCTGATTTTAACAAATTCAGAGAGAACCTAGAAAAGATTCCATGGACGAAAATCCTAAAGGGGAAAACAACTCAAGAAGTGTGGGAAACTCTGAGGGGTATGATCACAGGGGCCCAGTCCAGCGCAATACCACTGAAAAATAGAAACAAATTCAAGAGGAAACCAGCATGGTGTCAACGCTGTTAATATAGGATATTATTGCTTTGACAAGATATGTAGAACTGTCTGGTATTTTTAGAGTTAATTCAGAAGGCAGAAACGGAAGGAGGAAAGCCCGGGAAAGAAACGGAAGTAAATCTTTGGCCTCCAGCCTAATTGGAAGACGTAATTCATGACTGTAAAATAAGGGAGGGGTGTAGCAAGAAAAGAAAGACGGCCAGCCAGAGAAATTCAGTTTCTGGCATCCGTCCATGTAAGTGCCAAGGTTATTTTTGCAATAAATGGATTCTCAGAGGTAAGGCCTCATGTTTCTCATTAAAAGCAATCTTCCTTTGGAACCATAACACATGGCTGCACAAAGCTCTCTCTGACAAACTGAAAGACAAAAAGGACAAATACAAAAAATGGAAAGAGGGACACATAACTAAGGCTGGTTATCAGCAGACAGCCAGAACATGCAAAGATGAAGTCAGGAAAGCAAAGGCTCAGAATGAACGAAGACTTGCAACAGAAATCAAGGACAATAAAAAAAGTTTCAACGTATTAATAACAAGAAAAAAGTCAAGGAAACTGTAGGTCCACTAAAGAGAGAAGATGGCAAGGAAGTAACAGGCAGTAGGGAGAAAGCAGAGCTGCTTAACTCATTGTTTGCATCAGTCTTCACACAAAAAGAAATTATAGCCCAACATACCAAAAAAACTACTGCAAAAGACAAACTAGAAACAAAAATTAAAATAAGCAAGAAAATGGTAAGAGAACACCTATCCGACCGTGATGAATATAAATCACTGGGACCCAACAGATTACATCCCAGAGTTCTGAAGGAGCTGGCAGATGTTATCTTAGAACCATTGTACTATATATTTCAAAAATCCTGGAGCACCGGGGAAGTACCTGATGATTGGAAAAGGGCTGATGTGGTTCCCATCTTCAAGAAAGGGAAAAAAAACAGACCCAGGAAACTACAGTCCAATCAGTCTAACATCAATACCTGGGAAGATCTTGGAAAAGATAATCAAAAAACAGATCTGCGAACAACTAGAAGCAAACAAAGTTATAACCAGTAGCTAGCACGGGTTTGTCAAAAACAGATCATGCCAAACCAATCTTATTTCATTCTTTGATAAAGTGACCAAATTAGTAGACCAGCAAAACGCTGTGGACATAGTATACTTAGACTTCAGCAAGGCATTTGACAAAGTAGACTACAACCTGCTGCTTAGTAAGCTAAAAAAAGGTGGGATATAGACAACAACACCATCAGATGGATCTGTAGCTGGCTGACAAAACGTACTCAGCGAGTAGTCCTCAATGGTACTACATCCACATGGAGAGAAGTAAGCAGTGGGGTACCACAAGGTTCCATCTTAGGCCCAGTACTCTTCAATATCTTCATTAATGACTTAGATGAGGGAATAGAAGGGGAACTCATCATATTTGCAGATGACACTAAGCTGGCAGGAATAGCCAACACCCCAAAAGGCAAGCTCAGGATCCAAAAAGATCTTGACAAACTGGAACAATGGGCCCTATCCAACAAAATGAGTTTTAATGTGGAGAAAAGCAAAGTTTTACATTTAGGCCGGAAAAATCAAAGGTTTAAATACAGATTAGGTGAGACCTGGCTCAAAAACAGCAACTGTGAGAGGGACCTTGGAGTCCTAGTGGACGATCACTTGACTATGAGCCAGCAGTGTGCAGCAGCAGCCAAAAAAACTAATACAAGATCAAGATCACGCAAAGTATTAGTACCGCTTTATAAAACCCCAGTAAGACCACACCTGGAATACTGCAATCAATTTTGGTCACCATACTACAAAAAAGATGTTGAGACCTTGGAAAAAGTTCAGAGAAGAGCAACTAAAATGATCAAAGGCCTGGAGACTAAAACATATAAAGAATGGCTGCAGGACTTGGGTTTGGCTAGTCTAAAGAAAAGAAGAAACAGGGCCAACGTGATAGCAGTATTCCAGTATTTGAGGGGCTGCCAAAAAGAAGAGGGCATCAAATTATTCTCCAAAGCACCAGAGGGCAAGACAAGAAACAATGGTTCGAAACTGACCAAAGAGAGAAGAAACCTGGAATTAAGGAGAAACTTCCTAACAGTGAGGACAATTAACCGGTGGAACAGCTTGCCTTCAGAAATCGTGGGAGCTCCATCACTGGAGATTTTTAAGAAGAGACTAGACAGTCACTTGTCTGAAATGGTATAGGTTCTCCTGCTCGAGCAGGGGGCTGTACTAGAAGACCTCCATGGTCCCTTCCAGCTCTATTCTATTCTATTCTATTCTATTCTATTCTATTCTATTCTATTCTATTCTATTCTATTCTATTCTATTCTATTCTATTCTATTCTATTCTATTCTATTCTATTCTATAGATTACTTACTGTTGAGGCATAACCATGGTTGCTCTGAATTTAAAGGTATGTGCTACTTTAACTTCTCTGAAGAATCTTAATTGAAGGGCATATAAAAAAACCTCAAAACTTTGGTACAGAAAGTTAAAGAATTAGGAGCACAAGTGGTGTTTTCATCTATACTTCCAACAAAAGACCAACATCTAATGAGGGAGGAAAGGATTTTAGAAACGAACCGCTGGCTTAAAAACTGATGTCCTCAACAGAACTTCGGCTTCCTAGACCATGGTCTGCATTACCTACATGAAGGGCTACTGGCAAGGGATGGACTGCACCTCACAAGAACTGGAAACAATATATTCGGAAAATGACTGGCTCATCTTATCAAAAGGGCTTTAAACTAAAATTGAGGGGGGGGGAGGGCAATCTTCACGACCTATAGAACCTAATTCCAAGCAAAAACCACTAGATAACCAATCACATAAGGAGGTAGGGAGTAAAGAGAAAGAATAAAAAAAGAAAAACATAATGAAGTAGAGTGATGGAAAGGATGGAAATCCCAGTTACAAAGTAGGAGATATAAGAAACATACCCAAGACCCATAAAGGACTCAAATGCCTATACACTAACACTCAAAGTTTAGGGAACAAACAGGGTGAACATGAAGTATTACTACATGCATGCAGATATGATATAGTTGCCATTACTGAAACTTGGGATGAAACTCATGACTGGAATGTACTGATGGAAGGATACAAACTTTTAAAAGAAACAGACCTAGCAAAAGAGGAGGTGGAGTTGCATTATATATAAAAGATCGCTACATCTCTACAGAAATCCACAAAACCAAGGATGAAAACCTATAATCCATATGGGTCAATATAAAAGGAAAAAAGAATGACATTGCTATAGGCGTATACTACAGGCACCCAACCAAGCAGAAGAAATAGATGAACTTTTTGCTAATCAATTAACAAATACATGTAGGAAGCATACCACAGTAGTAATGGGGGACTTTAATTACCCTGAAATCAACTGGAAGACAAACTCTGCATCAAGTGGGAGATCGAACAGGTTCTTTATGAGCCTAGCTGGCAACTTTGTCATCCAAAAGGTAGAGGAGGGAATTAGAGGAAAAGCTATACTGGAACTATTTCTTACTAATAGAGAAGAAGTGATACAGGGAGTTCAGGTTGCCGGAACCTTGGGCGACAGTGACCTTGTCATATTGGAATTCAATATAATGCAAACACAAGTAATAGAATATAATCCAACCAGTGTCTTAAACAATAAAAGAGCTGGTTTTAACAAACTCAGAGCCTAAGAAAAATTCCATGGATAAAAATCCTAAAGGGGAAAACTACTCAGGAATCGTGGGAAGCTCTGAAAAATATAATCATAAAAGCCCAGTCCAACACAATACCACTGAAAAAGAAAAACAAGAAATTCAAAGAAGAAACCAGCATGATTGCACAAAGATCACTCTGATAAACTGAAAGACAAAAAGGATAAGTACAAAACATGGAAAGAGGGACACATAACTAAGGCAGAATATCAGCAGATAGCCCGAATCTGCAAAGATGAAGTCAGGAAAGCAAAGGCTCAGAATGAACAAAGACTTGCAACAGAAATCAAGGACAATAAAAAAAGTTTCAACGTATTAATAACAAGAAAAAAGTCAAGGAAACTGTAGGTCCACTAAAGAGAGAAGATGGCAAGGAAGTAACAGGCAGTAGGGAGAAAGCAGAGCTGCTTAACTCATTGTTTGCATCAGTCTTCACACAAAAAGAAATTATAGCCCAACATACCAAAAAAACTACTGCAAAAGACAAACTAGAAACAAAAATTAAAATAAGCAAGAAAATGGTAAGAGAACACCTATCCGACCGTGATGAATATAAATCACTGGGACCCAACAGATTACATCCCAGAGTTCTGAAGGAGCTGGCAGATGTTATCTTAGAACCATTGTACTATATATTTCAAAAATCCTGGAGCACCGGGGAAGTACCTGATGATTGGAAAAGGGCTGATGTGGTTCCCATCTTCAAGAAAGGGAAAAAAAACAGACCCAGGAAACTACAGTCCAATCAGTCTAACATCAATACCTGGGAAGATCTTGGAAAAGATAATCAAAAAACAGATCTGCGAACAACTAGAAGCAAACAAAGTTATAACCAGTAGCTAGCACGGGTTTGTCAAAAACAGATCATGCCAAACCAATCTTATTTCATTCTTTGATAAAGTGACCAAATTAGTAGACCAGCAAAACGCTGTGGACATAGTATACTTAGACTTCAGCAAGGCATTTGACAAAGTAGACTACAACCTGCTGCTTAGTAAGCTAAAAAAAGGTGGGATATAGACAACAACACCATCAGATGGATCTGTAGCTGGCTGACAAAACGTACTCAGCGAGTAGTCCTCAATGGTACTACATCCACATGGAGAGAAGTAAGCAGTGGGGTACCACAAGGTTCCATCTTAGGCCCAGTACTCTTCAATATCTTCATTAATGACTTAGATGAGGGAATAGAAGGGGAACTCATCATATTTGCAGATGACACTAAGCTGGCAGGAATAGCCAACACCCCAAAAGGCAAGCTCAGGATCCAAAAAGATCTTGACAAACTGGAACAATGGGCCCTATCCAACAAAATGAGTTTTAATGTGGAGAAAAGCAAAGTTTTACATTTAGGCCGGAAAAATCAAAGGTTTAAATACAGATTAGGTGAGACCTGGCTCAAAAACAGCAACTGTGAGAGGGACCTTGGAGTCCTAGTGGACGATCACTTGACTATGAGCCAGCAGTGTGCAGCAGCAGCCAAAAAAACTAATACAAGATCAAGATCACGCAAAGTATTAGTACCGCTTTATAAAACCCCAGTAAGACCACACCTGGAATACTGCAATCAATTTTGGTCACCATACTACAAAAAAGATGTTGAGACCTTGGAAAAAGTTCAGAGAAGAGCAACTAAAATGATCAAAGGCCTGGAGACTAAAACATATAAAGAATGGCTGCAGGACTTGGGTTTGGCTAGTCTAAAGAAAAGAAGAAACAGGGCCAACGTGATAGCAGTATTCCAGTATTTGAGGGGCTGCCAAAAAGAAGAGGGCATCAAATTATTCTCCAAAGCACCAGAGGGCAAGACAAGAAACAATGGTTCGAAACTGACCAAAGAGAGAAGAAACCTGGAATTAAGGAGAAACTTCCTAACAGTGAGGACAATTAACCGGTGGAACAGCTTGCCTTCAGAAATCGTGGGAGCTCCATCACTGGAGATTTTTAAGAAGAGACTAGACAGTCACTTGTCTGAAATGGTATAGGTTCTCCTGCTCGAGCAGGGGGCTGTACTAGAAGACCTCCATGGTCCCTTCCAGCTCTATTCTATTCTATTCTATTCTATTCTATTCTATTCTATTCTATTCTATTCTATTCTATTCTATTCTATTCTATTCTATTCTATTCTATTCTATTCTATTCTATTCTATAGATTACTTACTGTTGAGGCATAACCATGGTTGCTCTGAATTTAAAGGTATGTGCTACTTTAACTTCTCTGAAGAATCTTAATTGAAGGGCATATAAAAAAACCTCAAAACTTTGGTACAGAAAGTTAAAGAATTAGGAGCACAAGTGGTGTTTTCATCTATACTTCCAACAAAAGACCAACATCTAATGAGGGAGGAAAGGATTTTAGAAACGAACCGCTGGCTTAAAAACTGATGTCCTCAACAGAACTTCGGCTTCCTAGACCATGGTCTGCATTACCTACATGAAGGGCTACTGGCAAGGGATGGACTGCACCTCACAAGAACTGGAAACAATATATTCGGAAAATGACTGGCTCATCTTATCAAAAGGGCTTTAAACTAAAATTGAGGGGGGGGGAGGGCAATCTTCACGACCTATAGAACCTAATTCCAAGCAAAAACCACTAGATAACCAATCACATAAGGAGGTAGGGAGTAAAGAGAAAGAATAAAAAAAGAAAAACATAATGAAGTAGAGTGATGGAAAGGATGGAAATCCCAGTTACAAAGTAGGAGATATAAGAAACATACCCAAGACCCATAAAGGACTCAAATGCCTATACACTAACACTCAAAGTTTAGGGAACAAACAGGGTGAACATGAAGTATTACTACATGCATGCAGATATGATATAGTTGCCATTACTGAAACTTGGGATGAAACTCATGACTGGAATGTACTGATGGAAGGATACAAACTTTTAAAAGAAACAGACCTAGCAAAAGAGGAGGTGGAGTTGCATTATATATAAAAGATCGCTACATCTCTACAGAAATCCACAAAACCAAGGATGAAAACCTATAATCCATATGGGTCAATATAAAAGGAAAAAAGAATGACATTGCTATAGGCGTATACTACAGGCACCCAACCAAGCAGAAGAAATAGATGAACTTTTTGCTAATCAATTAACAAATACATGTAGGAAGCATACCACAGTAGTAATGGGGGACTTTAATTACCCTGAAATCAACTGGAAGACAAACTCTGCATCAAGTGGGAGATCGAACAGGTTCTTTATGAGCCTAGCTGGCAACTTTGTCATCCAAAAGGTAGAGGAGGGAATTAGAGGAAAAGCTATACTGGAACTATTTCTTACTAATAGAGAAGAAGTGATACAGGGAGTTCAGGTTGCCGGAACCTTGGGCGACAGTGACCTTGTCATATTGGAATTCAATATAATGCAAACACAAGTAATAGAATATAATCCAACCAGTGTCTTAAACAATAAAAGAGCTGGTTTTAACAAACTCAGAGCCTAAGAAAAATTCCATGGATAAAAATCCTAAAGGGGAAAACTACTCAGGAATCGTGGGAAGCTCTGAAAAATATAATCATAAAAGCCCAGTCCAACACAATACCACTGAAAAAGAAAAACAAGAAATTCAAAGAAGAAACCAGCATGATTGCACAAAGATCACTCTGATAAACTGAAAGACAAAAAGGATAAGTACAAAACATGGAAAGAGGGACACATAACTAAGGCAGAATATCAGCAGATAGCCCGAATCTGCAAAGATGAAGTCAGGAAAGCAAAGGCTCAGAATGAACAAAGACTTGCAACAGAAATCAAGGACAATAAAAAAAGTTTCAACGTATTAATAACAAGAAAAAAGTCAAGGAAACTGTAGGTCCACTAAAGAGAGAAGATGGCAAGGAAGTAACAGGCAGTAGGGAGAAAGCAGAGCTGCTTAACTCATTGTTTGCATCAGTCTTCACACAAAAAGAAATTATAGCCCAACATACCAAAAAAACTACTGCAAAAGACAAACTAGAAACAAAAATTAAAATAAGCAAGAAAATGGTAAGAGAACACCTATCCGACCGTGATGAATATAAATCACTGGGACCCAACAGATTACATCCCAGAGTTCTGAAGGAGCTGGCAGATGTTATCTTAGAACCATTGTACTATATATTTCAAAAATCCTGGAGCACCGGGGAAGTACCTGATGATTGGAAAAGGGCTGATGTGGTTCCCATCTTCAAGAAAGGGAAAAAAAACAGACCCAGGAAACTACAGTCCAATCAGTCTAACATCAATACCTGGGAAGATCTTGGAAAAGATAATCAAAAAACAGATCTGCGAACAACTAGAAGCAAACAAAGTTATAACCAGTAGCTAGCACGGGTTTGTCAAAAACAGATCATGCCAAACCAATCTTATTTCATTCTTTGATAAAGTGACCAAATTAGTAGACCAGCAAAACGCTGTGGACATAGTATACTTAGACTTCAGCAAGGCATTTGACAAAGTAGACTACAACCTGCTGCTTAGTAAGCAGTGTGTGTGTATATATGTGTGTGTGTATATATATATATGTGTATATATACACTCACCATGAGGGCGAGTCGCCAGACCACCATGACACTCCAATGAAAAACGGAAACATTACGGACGTTGGAAAACCGTAATTACAACAAGGGGTTAGTCCACAACTTATCCTCCAAAACATTGACCCGAGAACAGACCACCTTGCTCGAACGAGGTGGGGGATGAGATCAAAAACTCCATCAGACAAAGGGTCACGGGGCTACTAATGGGTCACAAATGATGCCAAACATTATCCAGAGAGGAGAAGGAGGCCTCAGAACAACTCAAAAAAGACCACACTATCGTTATTTTACCAGCAGATAAGGGCAGGGCAACGGTGGTTATGGATAGAACACAATACACTGATAAAGCCCTGGCACTACTTAGTGACACAACAGCATATAAAGTCATTACTGGAGACCCCATGACCATGCTTAAAAACAGCATAAACAAACTTTTAAACAATTTTAAACATCGTGGAAAAATGGATGAAAACACCTTGAGGAAAATACGCCCGAGGGACTCAGCTATGGCTAGGTTCTACAGCCTACCAAAAGTTCACAAAGAGGGGGCTCCCCTACGTCCGATTGTCTCGTTCAAAGGCACACCAACCTCAGAGCTAGCCAAGTGGCTGAGTGGCCGTATCAGCCACTTGGTAGACAACAACCAAACCACAGTAAGATCGGCCGAGGAATTTTTAGAGAAAGTTAAGCCCTTAAAGGTGGTGAGGGATGAAGTGATGGTGTCGTTTGACGTCACCTCACTCTTCACCTCCATCCCGCAAGACTTGGCAGTCATGACATTAAGAGACCGCCTTAACGAAATGGGACAAAGACAACACCAGGATTCCCTCCGCACCGAGGATCTAGTGGAGCTAATAACATTATGCTTAAAAACATATTTTACTTTCCAAGGGACCATATACGAACAGGTCAAAGGAACACCAATGGGATCCCCCATCTCAAGTGTGGTGGCGGAGGCTGTCCTGCAACGCTTGGAGACCATAGTGATGACCCAGTACCACCCCAAATTTTGGGTTCGGTATGTGGATGACACGTTTGTAATTATTAAGAAGCAAGATAAGGCCAACTTTATGGATGCGTTAAACTCTGTATACCCGGACATCCGCTTTACAGCAGAGGAGGAGAATCAGGGTTCCCTAGCCTTCCTGGATGTGTTGGTCCACCGTCAACCGGATGGAACTTTACACACAAGGGTATACCGCAAACTGACTCATACCAACAGAACCCTCCACTACAAGAGCAACCATCCAGTGGCCCATAAGATCAGTTGTGTAAGAACATTATTCAAACGGATAGACTCACATTGCAGCACAACCAGGACCAAAACTGAAGAAAGAAACCACCTCTTTCGAACCTGCAAGTACAATGGCTACCCTACCGAATTTATCAGGAAGTATAGTAGACCACATAGATCCCGTGAAGACTTGCAAAAAGCCGACAGGATGACAACGCAAAATGTGCGTATCCCTCTCCCATATATTAACAGTGTGTCGGAGGCAACAGCCAGACTACTGGCCCCCTTCAATATAGAAGTGGCCCACAAACCAGATCAAACCCTACGGACTAAGATCATGCACCCAAAGGACCCACTCCCCAACGAAGAAAAATCTTCGATAATATATAAGATCAAGTGCAAAGACTGTTCCTGTAATTATGTTGGGGAGACTACCAAAAGGTTAAAAACTAGGATACATGAGCATGCACTGGCAGTTAAAAGACAGGAACAATATTCACAGATTTGGACCCATATGACCAACCATGGACATGAATTCGATCTTACCAGTGCACAACCTATATCCAGGGGCACCACTAAGGGAGGCCGCCTACTTAAGGAGGCCTGGCTTTCTGATGGCAACTCCATCAATCGCCACATAGAACTTTGCCCGGCATACCAAACACTCAAGATATGGGAAAAACAACACCAAAACTCGCAACGAGGGCAATTTGCACACCCCTTACAAGATCAGAAGGAAGGAGGGGTGGAGGAGATAGCCCATTCATGTGGCAACGAACTCACAACATATCCTACAAGGGGAACAGAGAAGAGACAAACACCCCCCACAGACACCCCAGATACGCACACCCCAACCCATTCCACAACTAGGAAAAGCAATGACGGGTGCGAACGATACGGATGGCTGGATGACAACTCACGGGGTACCCACACCACGATCCCCGCTAACAAGAGGGGAATAACGAGACACTCCACCGATGACTGCAAAAAAGAGATCCATGAGCAAACGATGGAAAGCCACGCTACGGGACCCTGCACACGCGCAAGAAGGGCAAAAGAACTAGCAAACGACGGAGGGGGACTGAAAAACCCAACGGCGTATGACAGGTTGCCGGAACCTTGGGCGACAGTGACCTTGTCATATTGGAATTCAATATAATGCAAACACAAGTATTAGAATATAATCCAACTAGTGTCTTAAACAATAAAAGAGCTGGTTTTAACAAACTCAGAGCCTAAGAAAAATTCCATGGATAAAAATCCTAAAGGGGAAAACTACTCAGGAATCGTGGGAAGCTCTGAAAAATATAATCATAAAAGCCCAGTCCAACACAATACCACTGAAAAAGAAAAACAAGAAATTCAAAGAAGAAACCAGCATGATTGCACAAAGATCACTCTGATAAACTGAAAGACAAAAAGGATAAGTACAAAACATGGAAAGAGGGACACATAACTAAGGCAGAATATCAGCAGATAGCCCGAATCTGCAAAGATGAAGTCAGGAAAGCAAAGGCTCAGAATGAACAAAGACTTGCAACAAAAGTCAAAGATAAAAAAAGGTTTCTTTCAACATATAAATAACACAAAAAAAGTCAAGGAAACAGTCGGTCCACTAAAGAGAGAAGATGGCAAGGAAGTAACAGGCAGTAGAGAGAAAGCAGAGGTGCTTAACTCATTCTTTGCATCAGTCTTCACACAAAAAGAAACTATAGCCCAACCTACCAAAAACATAACTGTAAAAAACAGACTAGAAATAAAAATTAAAATAAGCAAGAAAATGGTAAGAGAACACTTTTCTGATCTTGATGAATATAAATCACCAGGACCTGATGGATTACATCCCAGAGTTCTGAAGGAGCTGGCAGATGTTATCTCAGAACCATTGTACCATATCTTTCAAAAGCCCTGGAGCACTGGGGAACTACCAGAGGATTGGAAAAGAGCTGATGTGGTTCCCATCTTCAAAAAAAAAAAGGGGGGGGGAGACTCAGGAAACTACAGACTAACATCAATACCTGGGAAGATACTGGAAAAAATAATCAAAAAACAGATCTGCGAACAATTAGAAGCAAACAAAGTTATAACCAGTAGCTAGCACAGGTTTGTCAAAAACAGATCATGCCAAACCAATCTTATTTCATTCTTTGACAAAGTGTCTAAATTAGTAGACCAGCAAAATGCTGTGGATATAGTATACTTAGACTTCAGCAAGGCATTCAACAAAATAGACCACAACCTACTTCTTGGTAAACTAAAATAATGTGGGATAGACAGCATCACCACCAGATGGATTTGTAACTGGCTGACAAAATGTACTCAACAAGTAGTCCTTAATGGTACTACATCTACATGGAGGGAAGTAAGCAGTGGGGTACCACAAGGTTCCATCTTAGGCCAATGTTCTGACCCGGCTCCCCAAACACAACAGACGCGCCAAATAGTCTCTAATGTTCCTTTATTTCAGGAATGCCAGCAGTTTCACACAGCCTCCAAACAATGGAGCTCGCTCCCTTTTCCCCTGTAGGGGTCTCCCAATACCCAGAGTTACTCTCAGTCTCACCACGCTTGCAGTCAAAAGTCCTTCAAGCAAGCTGGCTATTGTTTAACATAAGACGCACCCATGCTCAGAAGGCGCTCTGACTTCCAGCGCCACAGGATCTGCAGAAAAAACTCTGGCAAAATTCCAAGGAGAAGTGTCAGGAGTTCCAAATACAAGTGGCTGACCAGCAGGAAGACGAATAGTTATCTGCCACACCTATTCGTCTCTGCCCCTGCCTTTTATACACAACTGAGGGTGGGGCTACGTTAGCAGTGGTGACTCTTCCGCCCCAAAGACTGCCCCATAGCCTCTCGCTGTTCTCCTCTTCTCAGCTTCCGCCATGCCCATGCATCAATTACTGGCCCCATGTGATCCTCCTCTCCTGACTCACTTGCCTCAAGGCATGGAGGTCTCAACCTTTCCATCTGAGGGCTGGTGGACGGCCCAGGCTCCGCCTCTGTCCCTGGCTGTGACAGCTCCATTCCTTCGTCGGACCTTTCAGATGGCCCTGATGCTGAGCCCGGCGCCCATTCCTGTGCTTCCTCATCTGAATCCGTTGCTGAGTTCTCTGGCGGCCGACAGGCCACAACAGCCAAGTACTCTTCAATATCTTCATAAATGACTTAGATGAGGGAATAGAAGGGGAACTCATCAAATTTGCAGATGACACTAAGTTGGCAGGAATAGCCAACACCCCAAAAGGCAAGCTCAGGATCCAAAAAGATCTTGACAGACTTGAACAATGGGCCCTATCCAACAATATGAAATTTAATGTGGAGAAAAGCAAGGTTTTACACCTAGGCAGGACAAACCAAAGGTACAAGTACAGATTAGGCGAAAACTGGCTCAAAAACAGTAACTGTGAGAGGGACCTTGGAGTCCTAGTGGACGATCACTTAAACATGATCCAGTAGTGTGCAGCATCAGCCAAAAAAGCTAATACAATCCTTGGTTGTATAAACAGAAGCATAGAATCAAAATCATGTGAAATATTAGTACTGCTTTATAAATCCAAAGTAAGACCACACCTGGAATACTGCATCCAGTTTTGGTCACCACATTACAAAAAAGATGTTGAGACTGGAAAAAGTGCAGAGAAGAGTGACTAAGATGTTTATAGGCCTGGAGACTAAAACATGAAGAATGGTTGTAGGAATTGGGTATGGCCAGTCTAGAGAAAAGAAAAGAAGGACTAGGAGTTATATGATTAGCAGTATTCCAGTATTTGAGGGGCTTCCACAAAGAAGAGGGGGTCAACTTATTTTCCAAAGCACCAGAAGGCAAGACAAGAAACAGTGGATGGAAACTAATCAAGGAGAGAAGCAACCTGAAATTAAGGAGAAACTTCCTAACAGTGAGGACAATTAACCAATAGAACAGCTTGCCTTCAGAAGTTTGTAGGTGCTTCATCACTGGAGGCTTTTAAAAAGAGACTGGACAGCCACTTGTCTGGAATGGTATAGGGTCTCCTGCTTGAGCAGGGGGTTGGACTAGAAGACCTCCAAGGTCCCTTCCAGCTCTATTCTAATTGAATAGAATATTGGATATGAAAAGTCTCCATTTGACTTCTCGTGGATGCTTTCTTGGCTACCAAATCTAACCTGGTTAAAACCTTTAGTCTTAGGTCTAATGGGTTTAATTATAATAGTTATATGTTCTTGTTTTATTTATTGTATTCCTGCATGTATAACAGCTGTAAAAATTGTTTTTCAAATGTTAATCAATTAAACCCTCTTCCTAAAGATGTTTCCCTCATGATCTTACAAATAGACAAAAGATATGGTTATAAACTATGCCTGTAAATAGTGTACAAATACTCTCTGTATATATAAGTTACTGATTAACAAAACAAATGTGCAAAAGTTGGCCGGAGCCTCCAGAAAAGCTGACAAGTGATAATAACAAAATCCTTTAAACCAGGGGTGTCAAACTGCCGGCCTGCGGGCCAGATGCGTCATGCCAAAACCGCGCCCACCCCATTGCCGGCCATGGAACGTCATGTGACGTTGCGAGTTTGACACCCCTGCTTTAAACTCACAGAAAAAGTAAGAATGAATTAAACACTTATTTCAAATTGTAAACACACACAAGCAAACACAGAAAACTCAACACAAGATAAATGTAAGTATAACCCTCACAGTTCAAATGAAGAGACTAAATCCACATCGCTTGATTTAATGAACTCCTTCTCTGGGTCAACAGGTATGCCAAAAATAAACTAATTAAGAGACCAATTTAGAGTGCTATAAAAATTGTGACCAGAATTTCCCCCATTCTGTAGCTACCTTGCAGGGTGATTTTGGCACCCTAGAAAAAACCTCCTCCTTTCAAGTAGCACGACCAGGGTTTTTCTTTCAGCCTGCTCAGATTCCAGACCATATTTCACTTCTGACAGTTACTCTTCTTTGAACATGCTTTGGTTTGCAAATGTCCTTCCTATAATGCAGTATCCAGAACTGGATATAGTACTGTAAGCTCATTCTGACAAACACAGAAAACCTCTTCTGTTCTTTCTTCTCTTGATTTTAATGTTATAGTTTTGTTGCTGCAGCTAGAATTGCATTTTGTTTTACAGCTGCATCACACCATTGACTCATGTTCAGCTTGTGATCCACCAAAGTATCCAGCATCTTTTTGCATGTAGTGCTACCCACATAGGCTCTCTCATCCTATTCTTATATGTGTGATTTTTCTCATCCAGATGAAGGGCTTTGAATCTATCTGTTGCAATCTATTCCAGCTTCTCAAAATCCTTCTGAAACTTGTTACTGTCCTCTAAGGCAGTGGTTCTTAACCTGGGCGATATCGCCCCCCAGGGGGCGATTTCATTTTTCAGGAGGGCGATGGAACGAAAAGGGGCGACGTGGGGGCGAAGGAATGAAAAGGGGGCGATATGGGGGCGATGGAGCGAGACGTTTTGGGGACACTTTTCAGTCTTCCCCTGCGGCTCTGAGCCTCCTCCGCCATTTGCAGAGAGAGACAGATACAGAGAGAGGCACTTGCGCTTCTCCTCTCTGTCTCTCTCTCTCTCTCATGCAGGGCTCCTGATTGGCCCTGCGCCCGGGTGCCCCGCCCCCGGGGAGCAGCGCGGCCACGAAGTCCCTTTCCTTGGCTGGCCCTGTCCGAGGTGCACGTGGCCAGCACTCCTGCAAGCCGCGGCCCCGAGGGAGAGCAGCCCCTGTGATCCCCAGCCAGCAGAACCGTTGGCCCAGCTGACCGGGAAGGTGCGCCGGAGTCCCGACTGCTTTGTCGGTGAAGGTGAGGTGACTAGAATATGGGGGGGAGGGAGTCGTCCCTGGGCCGCTCCCTGGGCAGTCGAGCCGGCCATACTGTCCAAGCCCCCATGGGCTCGACATTCATGGGAAGGGGGGGAAGCATGCTCCAGGCGGCGGCCTACCGGCGGCACGGGAAACTCCAGCGTTGGTCCTGGCGGGAAGCGGATCGTTGCCCCGGTTCTGACCGAGGACGCCGGCGGCGCGGGAGAATGTTTGGCGATGCAGCCGACGGGGGCGTTCTGCAGATGCCCCGCGGCCCGCGACGTGAGCCCGGGGATGCCAGCAGCGCAAGGGGAGGCTTGGCGATGCAGCCGATGGGCGAAGCGTTCTGCAGATGCCCCGCGGCTTGAGCCTGGGGATGCCGGCAGCGCAAGGGGAGGCTTGGCGATGCAGCTGATGGGCGAAGCATTCTGCAGATGCCCCGTGGCCCGCGGCTTGAGCCCGGGGATGCCGGCAGCGCGAGGGGAGGCTTGGCGACGCAGCGGGCCACGGGGCATCTGCAGAACGCCCCCCGTCAGCTGCGTCGCCAAGCCTCCCCTTGCGCCGCCGGCATCCCCAGGCTCAAGCCACGGGGCATCTGCAGAATGCTTCGCCCGTCGGCTGCATCGCCAAGCCTCCCCTCGCGCCGCTGGCATCCCCGGGCTCAAGCCACGGGGCATCTGCAGAATGCCCCGCCCGTCGGCTGCATCGCCAAGCCTCCCCTCACGCTGCTGGCGTCCCCGGGCTCAAGCCGCGGGCCGTGGGGCATCTGCAGAATGCCCCGCCCGTCAGCTGCATCGCCAAGCCTCCCCTCGCACTGCCGGCATCCCCGGGCTCAAGTCGCGGGCAGTGGGGCATCCGTGGAACGCCCCCCTGTCGGCTGCATTGCCAAACATTCTCCCGCACCGCCGGCGTCCTCGGTCGGAACCAGGGCAATGATCCGCTTCCTGCCAGGACCAACGCTGGAGCCTCCCGTGCCGCCAGTAGGCCGCCTCCTGGAGCATGTTGGGGGAGGGGGGCGATGACAACTTCCTCATTGGCTCAAGGGGGCGATTCGTTCAAAAAGGTTAAGAACCACTGCTCTAAGGTATATACATTATCTTTGTTTCATCTGCAAATAATCATTTGATAATTGTGTTTTCTACACAAGCCCATCTAAGTCATTTGCAAATATGTTGAACAGTAGAGAGGCCAGCAACATGCCATTGGATACTTCTTTCCAGCTTGATGTAGAGCAATTCACTAACACTTATTTGGTATGATTGTTTAACCAGCTTTGTATCTACCTAATGAATTAATCCATCTAGTCAAGGATGTAGTTTGCTATCTTTCATATTAGCATCCCAGAGAAGGTCACTGTTGGCTTGAGTGATTGCTGGGGCCATAATCTAAAAAGTAGAAGGTTGGTAAGAATAAACATTGATTTGATGTAATTTACAATTAAAATTAAATAAAATTAAATATATGTAGCATGATGACTTTCCAGTCATGCATTTGGTCACAGTTCTGGACATCTCTGGTGGCATTATAATCCTTTGTGGTTGTGGGAGCTGAACCTTTGCTTATATATTTGTTTTATAAGTTGGCATATTGTGGGAATCAAGCCATTTGTAATTTATGCAAATAACTATGGTTAAGCAAACAATGGCTTGGTTCAACAGAGTTAAAAATAATCAGAAATGTCTCTAAACACAGATACATGGCCATCCAGCCCTTCTTAAAAATCTCCAATGAAAGAAAGCTAAATGTTTTGGTAGGCAGTCTGCCCTATTGTCAAAAAGGCCATGCTGCTAGGGCAGTGGTAGCGAACCTATGGCACACGTGCCAGAGGCGGCACTCAGAGCCCTCTCTGTGGGCACGCATGCTGCCACCGCCAGCAGCTCGTGCAGGTCCATTAGGCCACCACGGCGGCCCGAGGCGGGGCCAAGGTGCGTCGTGTGCATGAGGGGAACAGGCTCCATGCGCGGGCCAAGGGCAAGATCTGCGAGGGGGCCAAGATGACCAGCAGTGAACTGCTCTCCAACCGCAAGCAAAAACAGATGGGATGGAGTAGGCACATCCGGCGGTCTGCATCACGTGCCTCCCCCCTCCCCTACTCCGCCTGCTGCTGGAGGGCTGGCCTGGTATTGGCAGCAGACTGCGGAGCCCCAGGGTGCATCGGTTGAGGGGCCGGAAGGCTGTGGCTGCTGACGGACATCGTTGGCCCCCGTGCGCTCACTGGCCTCTGTGTGCGAGGGCTGATGGTGTCAGGCAGCAGCCACCCCGGCCCCTGCCTCGCCTTGCCTTGCCCTGCGGCAGTGGCACCCCCACCCTGCCCCCTGCCTCACCGCGTAGGATGAGCCTCCTGCCCACCGCCCCACCAACCAGAGACCCCCTGGATCTCCCCCAACCCTGCCCGGCACCCACAGGCATCCCCCCACAAGCAACATCGAGGTGGCCACGCCCACTGCAGCCACGCCCACCCTGTCTGCCGTGACCACCACAGTCACGCCCACCCAGTGGGCCACACCCCTCCCCTCCCCCCGAGGGCACCACAATGCTGATGTGGCCCTGGCACTTTGCGATAAATAAGTGGGTTTTGGGTTGCGGTTTGGGCACTCAGTCTCTAAAAGGTTCGCCATCACTGTGCTAGGGAGTGCTTCCTAAGGCATTTCCCTTTCTTGCTGCAGCAGCCCTTCAAGGCAGCTAATGATATTTTAAGAAATTGCAACAATTAAAAAAGAAATGGATTTAAATATCAAATAAGCAGCAATTAAATAAGCAGCCACACTAAGAGCACCAGGAATATAATTGGCCTCTGTGTATTCAAGGATTTCTAGTGTCTGAATCAACCCACAGCCTTTGCCAGTTGCTGAAAGGCTAACAGCAAAGAAGCAGAATAAAATGGCAGAGGAATTCTAGAATGAAGTGTCTACTGTGGACAAGTCTGTCTTTCCGTCCATCCAGCCATCCCAGTGCTTCACTTTTCCCATTTTGTACTCTGCTGAGAGGGAGGGAGATTGCTGCTGTTGCTGCTAAATAATAATAATAATAATAGAAATAAGCACCTTGGGTGCATCCTGTGATGGTAACTTTAATGCAATCAAGCAACAATTTCTCCCTATCCCAGGTCCTTGGGAAGGACTCCAACACCAAGAGAATTGGAAACAGGAGAAGGTAGAAAAGCAGAACTTGAGAAATGGCAAGGCAAATTTCACCATATCATTACTGTGAAATAAAAACTATGGGGTTGGGCTGACAAGTCCCATGTTTGAATCTTAGAGTTTTTATTCTTGCTGGGTGGGCCTGGAACAAGTCCTATTATGCTAGCTTAAACTATTTCGCTGGCTATTTGCCAGAAGAAAAATGAAGCAATTTCTGAAATTTCTTAGTGGAGACATGGTGGATCCTTAGCAGGATGAATGCTAGTAATGAAATCCAATTACAGTTCATCCTTTGCTATGGTGGGGAGAGGGAACATTTATTTTCTAAACCTTATAAGGTGATTTTAAAAAATCAAATTCTTCTTTGTATAGAAGCTTTTTTCCTGGTGCTTACAGGATTAATCATGGAACCATACAACATTCTCTGCTATACACAACATTTTGCATAAGCCACTAGAAATAAGTTGTGTAATTTGAGCTTCCGGAAATGGTAATACTTTAAAATTGCATGCTGTTAACATGCCACTACTTCCCTCCATGTAGAAAACTAGCATCTAAAGATTTAGCCTTCCAATCAGCCTGAGAGTCTAATTTCTGATTGCACGGAATTGTCCTGGATATTTTGCTGAGACAAAGGACAAAATGGTGCCAGTAGTTTCCTGCTGATCATAGGACAGCAATTTCCCTTGCATCTTACAGTAGCCTAATATAGTGGTTTAGAGAAGGCTGTGTGACATATACAACTGAGCTGTGTCCTTTAATATCTGATCACTGTTCATTCACTGTTCCAGCTAGTGTCTCCTTGTGACTCAGGTGTGGCAGTGCACTATTGGCAACACTGCTGAGCAATATGGTGACCAGGATACTGCATATGGAAAACCCACTGGATGTACAATATGTATTGCATGCTGTGTGCTGGCTCAAACAGGGGCATTTTCTAATAATATTCTATGTTACCACAGGGATGGGAATAGAACGCACATCCTTCCCCCATTCTCTTTTTGTGGCTCACAGAGTTCTTAGGCTGCACATGACCAGCAAATTCTCTTGTTGCAGCCCATGGAATCACCTGTCTTGCCATGACTGGTTAAAGGGAAACAGTGTAATCTAAAGTATACATAGCTATTTCTACCTCTATCTCTATATCATCTCCATCTCTATATTTATTTATTTAATTAATGTATATCCTGCCTTTATTGTTTTTATAAATAACTCAAGGTGGCAAACATATCTAATGTTCCTTCCTCCTCCTATTTTCCCCACAACAACATCCTTGTGAGGAGAGTTGGGCTGAATGTGACTGGCCCAAAGTCATCTAGATGGTTTTTCATGTCTAAGGTGGGACTAGAACTACCTCTATCATCTCTATCTCTGTAGCTCTATCTATCTCTCTATATCTATATCTATATCACTCTATATAACTTGGTCTCTACGTCATCTGTATCTCTATCACCTCTCTCATCTCTCTCTCTCTTCCTATTTCCTATTCTATTCTAAGCTCTCTCTCTCATTTCTATATCTCTATCTCTCCTCTCTATATCACTGTCTCCGTCTCCATCTCTATCATCTCTACCTGTACCTCTATCATCTCTCTATATATCTAATGTTATAATCTCTATAATCTCTATCTTTATATCCCAGGTGTGGTATGGCCATACCGCCATATCACACCCAAGATATTTATTTATAACCCCCCCAAAATGTCTACTTAGTCAGCAAATGCTTGCCCTCCCATCTTGAGACAAAGTAACAAGAGGAGACAGTCAGGGCTAGGAAGTCTTGGTATCCTAGACTCCAATTCTAGAGGATGTGAACCTTAAGAAAGGCATAAAAAAAGGTGAAGTGATTGTAGAAACTGAATACATTTGAGGGCAGGTTGGAGATAGCTATTTTAATCCTTGTTTTTCTAAAACCACCCAATTTAGGCCGGTGGCCTTTCATCCCTACATCTTGCAGTAAGTCCATAAGTTTTGTAAATTGATCAAGTGGTGTAGAAATAAATCTTTTCCTGTGTTCTGAACTGCCCAGAATCCATTTCACTGAACAGCTCCTAAATTCCAGTGCTTCTGATTATAAACATATCTGGTTTGGGAGCCTTATTTCTCTTTTTTTTTCTTCTTCTTCCCAGTTTCTGAAGATTTGAGCATCAAACCTGCTGTTCACTGAAGCATGAGCTTTGGACATGGCCACCCTCTGCTGCATTCAGAAGCCTTGGCTGCCCCCCAGCATCTCTAGAATGAGTTGGAAACATCTTGTTATAGTCTCTGTGTGGCTGCCATCATTTGTTTTGGGTGGAGCCTCCCCCACCTCCTGCCCAGCTGCCTGTTCCTGCAGCAACCAAGCCAGCCGGGTCATCTGTACACGCCGGGAGTTGGTGGAAGTGCCCGAGAGCATTTCAATCAACACACGGTACCTCAATCTGCAGGAGAACAACATCCAGGTGATTAAGACTGACACTTTCAAGCACCTTCGTCATCTTGAGATTTTACAACTCAGCAAGAACCTCATCCGAAAGATTGAGGTTGGTGCCTTCAATGGCTTGCCCAACCTCAACACACTGGAGCTCTTTGACAACCAGCTAACGACTGTCCCCACACAGGCCTTTGAGTACCTCTCCAAATTGCGGGAGCTATGGCTGAGGAATAATCCCATTGAAAGCATCCCATCCTATGCCTTCAATCGAGTTCCTTCTTTGCGGCGCCTGGACCTTGGAGAGCTCAAGAAGCTGGAGTATATCTCAGAAGCAGCTTTTGAAGGGTTGGTCAATTTGAGGTACCTGAACTTGGGCATGTGCAACCTTAAGGATATCCCAAATTTGACAGCCTTATTGCGGCTAGAAGAACTTGAGCTTTCTGGGAATCACCTGGACATGATCCAACCAGGCTCCTTCCAAGGCCTGACTAGCCTTCGCAAGTTGTGGTTGATGCATGCCCAAGTGGCCACCATTGAACGCAATGCTTTTGATGACCTTAAGTCATTGGAGGAGCTCAATCTTTCCCACAATAACCTGATGTCCTTGCCCCATGATCTATTTACCCCTTTGCACCGCCTAGAGCGTGTCCACCTCAACCACAATCCTTGGCATTGCAATTGTGATGTGTTGTGGCTCAGCTGGTGGCTCAAGGAGACAGTGCCCAACAACACTACCTGCTGTGCCCGATGCCATGCCCCACCAAACCTCAAAGGACGATATATTGGTGAGCTGGATCAAAGTCATTTTACTTGCTATGCCCCTGTTATAGTGGAGCCTCCAACTGATCTTAATGTGACTGAGGGAATGGCTGCTGAATTAAAGTGCCGAACAGGGACCTCCATGACATCAGTGAACTGGCTGACACCCAATGGCACACTGATGACACATGGTTCCTATCGGGTGCGCATTTCTGTCCTTCATGATGGCACACTCAACTTCACCAATGTGACAGTCCAAGACACTGGGCAGTATACCTGCATGGTGACTAATTCAGCTGGCAACACCACTGCTTCAGCCACACTCAATGTCTCAGCTGTGGATCCAGCCACTACAGGTTATACCTACTTCACTACTGTAACTGTGGAGACCATGGATTCTGGCCAAGAAGAATCAATTCCCACAGAGAAGGAACCTGGGCCAACACCTTCCCAAGGGTGGGGTATGACTTATTCCACTACTTCACTGACTCCTCGCAGCACACGCAGCACCGAGAAGCCATTCACTATCCCAATAACTGATGTCACAGAGAGTGGCATGAAAGATTTGGATGATGTGATGAAAACTACTAAGATCATCATTGGCTGCTTTGTAGCCATTACCTTCATGGCTGCTATGATGCTCATTGTCTTCTACAAGCTCCGTAAACAGCACCAGCTTCATAAGCATCATGGGCCTACCCGCACCATTGAGATCATCAGTGTTGAAGATGAGCTGCCTGCAGCAGCTGGAGCTCCTGGCAACAGCCACCTTGCACTTCCTGCCATTGAGCATGACCACCTCAACCGCTATAGTGCTTTCAAGGCCCACTACAACAACAATAGTGGTGGTGGACCCCTCACATGCTCCAAGAACCCTATGCTCAATTCCATCCATGAACCTCTTTTATTCAAGAGCAGCTCTAAAGAAAATGTCCAAGAGACACAGATATGACAGCCACAGCCTGAGAAGGGGAGTAATTGTGTGGTGGGAGGGTGGCAGTGGATTAGTATATGCAGTGAGGAACATGTTGAGGAACAGCTCCTCCCTCCTCACTTTAAAAACAAACAAACACAGGATTTTCACCACTGTGGCAGATCTTGGATACCAAGCCCCCACCTTTGGTTCTCACCAAGTTAGCTTTTTACATTCTCTTCTTTTTTCTTTCTGTAAAACAAGATACTGCTCTCACCTTCTGCCTGATCTTTCCTTTCTTTTCTTTTTTTTTCTCCCCTTTTCTTTTCTTATTTTTCTACCATACCTACTTTACATTGGAGACTTTTTTTATATACAGATGGGGCTGTTTCCATATCCAACTATCTGCTGTTTTACTTTAAAATGAATGAATGAAAGAAAAAAAGGAACAATGAAAGTAACAATGAAGGAAGGGAGGACATTTTGCTTTCAACGTCATGGGAATAATCTTTAGGAAGAAGAATAGAACCCAAGTGGGATGGGAAAGGCATTTTTAAAAAGTCTTATTTTGAGCTGCTTTCCATCAAAATTCTATTTTCATCCATTGGAATATACAAAATAAATAAAGAGATGGGAGGTCATAGTGGTGCCAGGATTCCCCACTCCACCCCTCCCCACCTTTGGAGCACTTGGGGATGGCGGGCACACAGGGTTTGGGGAATTTTTTAATGACTAGTATTATTACTGTGGGAAAGCAGGCACAGTCAATGTTACTCCCCAGAGACACAGGGGTATGGAGGTATTTTTTAATTTGTAATAATCTGGGGTGGGAATGTTGGTTTTGATGGGGGTTGTACTTCTGGCCTAAACAAAAATTGAAAAAAGGGCCTGTGGGTTCCCTTGTCATTTTGGGGTCTGGTCTGCATTTCTTATTTTAATAAATTCCATAAATATGTTTTCAATCCTCCCTGGGATAGTTCTTTTGGTGGGGGGAATAAATGGAAGCTATACTGAGAAAGCAGTTACTCATATGCATCAAATGCAGGGACAAGGATGAATTTTGGCAGCAGTGCAAATGTATGTAAGGGCACAGGAGGGTATAAGTAGGTGCTGCTCTTTTACTTAATCCTACTCTTCCCGTCCCTGTCCTTATTAAGCTAAACATAAGTGTGTGCATGTTGTGGGTTCTTGCATTCACTTGATTGCTTTGGGTGTTCCACTTGTGTTCAAGAACTCACACAAGAAACCCTCTTTCATTTCCCTCAGTTAACGAAGAGGTCACTGACTGAGAAAGTAAGATAGCACATAGAGAGACTTTGGGAATGGAGCCATGATTTTCTATAATCTATCCATCCATGATTTTCTATGCTATTTTGAACCAGGTTGGTGATCACACATGAACTAACCTAATATCAATGAGGCAGAGATGGAGGTACTGCAATATACATAATTTCTCCCTAAACACACATACTGTTGTACCAAATAGTGCTACAGGATCAGGCCAGGCTAGGGGGATTCAACAGTTGTCATTTACATCATTCCCCACCACAGTGAGTATAGTGTGACCTCTGTGGATGAATCTGCTTTCTAATATGGAGACCCAAGGACTAAGCACTTTAAGGGACTTTAAAAAAAAAACATTATTACATCTTATGGCAGTACGGGAAACCACAGAGCACCAGCCATCATTGTTAGTAGTCATGGGATATGAAAAATGTAGCCTAACAACCTTTGAAGGACCAGAGTTTTCCCACCCATCATGTAAGAAGAAAAGTTCCTACATCTAAAGACATTACATTATTTAAACTTCAGCCCAGAAGGAAGGAACATATGTTATTTCAGTTAGATGTAAAAGGCAACCTGCTGCCCCTTTGCAAGTCTTGGGACATGCCCAGCTGGAATGTCTGGAAATCGAAAGCTGAATATTTGGGGAAAGCTGTGATAGATGGGGAGGCTGAGAACTTTCATGGGAAAAATTGGATTGAAGAAAAGATGGAAGGGAACATCAAAAGATTACATCACAAAAGAGATCTGGGAATTGGAGAAGCAAAACGTACAGAAGGCGTGAATGTTTGGGATAAGATAGGACCAACACTGTCTCCTCAACCTGATGTCCAGAATTGACAGGCAACATATGTCAAAAGATGGTCTGAGGATTTGGGGAGTTTAACACATTTAGAGCAGCGGCCCCCAACCTTTTGGGCACCAGGGACCGGTTCCATGGAGTGAGTTTTTTCCATGGACCGGAGAGGGCATGGTTTCACATGCTGCCTGCATCCCACGAATGGGGCTTCACTTGTTTGCATGGCCCAGTTTCTGGCATGCCACGGCCAGGTGCTGGTCCACGGCCTGGGGATTGGGGACCCCTGATCAAGAGGTCCCCAGTTGGGGAGGGTTATTGTTATTGTGAGTTGCCCAGAGTTACTTAAGATGGTCGGCCATGCAAATCTTTCAGATAAATAAAGGTGGTCTAGATATTTAAGGAATTTGAATTGGACCAGGTTGTTGAGGAATCAAAATAAGGAATTATTTGGTCTGTGGAGTGCTATGAAAAAAATGAAGGTGGGTGAGGGGTGGCAACTAATGACCAGACAGGAGAAGATTGCTATAGACAAGGCAAAAAAATGGCCTGAATGTGAAAAAAAGGGGGAACTGCACAAGGCTGAGGAAAAATGAGCTATACTGTACATTTGTTTCCACAGAGAGAAGTGACATCTTTTGGTGGTGGGTTCATTGTGGGAGCAAAAAGTGCTCACTGAGAAAATAGAGGCTGTCTCTGCGTTCATCTTTTCTGGATAGTAATATTATCAAAAGAATTTTTAATATATTTTATTAAAAGTTTTTTTCTTAATATAAAATAGAAATAGAAATAAAGACAATGGGAAAAAGGGGAAGGAAAGAGGATAGAGGCGACAAAGTGAGGGAAGAGTAAAGAAAAAAACAAAAAGTAGTAGCTTTCAACTTTTTCGTTGCAGTAAGATACCTAATAAATATCAATAGCACTTAGACTTATATACCACTTCACAGTGCTTTACAGCCCTCTCTAAGTGGTTTACAGAGTCAGCATATTACCCCCAACAATCTCGGTAGAATAGAGTAGAATACAGTAGAATAAGCTGCAAGGGACATTGGAGGTCTTCTAGTCCAGTCCCCTGCTCAAGCAAGAGACCCTATACCATTTCAGACAAGTGGCTGTCCAGTCTCTTCTTAAAAACCTCCAGTGATGAAGTACCCACAACTTCTGAAGGCAAGCTGTTCCACTGGTTAATTGTTCTCAATGTTAGGAAGTTTCTCCTCAATTCCAGGTTGCTTCTCTCCTTGATTAGTTTCCATCCATTGTTTCTTATCCTGCCCGCTGGTGCTTTGGAGAATTAGTTGACCCCCTTCTTCCTTTTGGCAGCCCCTCAAATACTGGAATACTGCTACCATGTCACCACTAGTTCTTCTTTTCTCTAGACTGGCTATACCCAATTCCTGCAACTGTTCTTCATGTTTTAGTCTCCAGGCCTTTAATCATCTTAGTCACTCTTCTCTGCACTTTTTCCAGTCTCAATATCTTTTTTGTAATGTGGTGACCAATACTGTACTGTACTGTATTCCAGGTGTGGTCTTACTAGGGTTTTATAAAGCAGTACTAATACTTCATGTGCTTTTGCTTTAGATTTGTTTATACAAATAAACAGATTTGTTTAGCTTTTTTGGCTGCCGCCGCACACTGCTAGCTCATATTTAAGTGATCGTCCACTAGGACTCTAAGGTCCCTCTCAGGTATTCTATTTGAGCCAGGTTTCACCTAATCTGTAATTGTACCTTTGGTTTTTCCTGCCTAAATATAAAACTTTGCTTTTCTCCACATTAAAACTCATTTTGTTGGATAGGGCCCATTGTTCAAATCTGTCAAGATCTTTTTGGATCCTGAGCTTGCCTTTTGGGGTGTTGGCTATTCCTGCCAGCTTAGTGTCATCTGCAAATATGATGAGTTCCCCTTCTATTCCCTCAACTAAGTCATTTATGAAGATATTGAAGAGTACTTGGCCTAAGATGGAATCTTGTGGTACCCCACTGCTTACTTCCCTCTATGTAGATATAGTACCATTAAGGACTACTCGTTGAGTATGGTTTGTCAGCCAGTTACAAATCCATCTGGTGGTGATGCTGTCTATCCCACATTTTTCTAGTTTACCAAGAAGTAGGTTGTGGTCTACTTTGTCAAATGCTTTACTGAAATCTAAGTATACTATGTCCACAGCATTTCACTGGTCTACTAATGTAGTCACTTTGTCAAAGAATGAAATAAGATTGGTTTGGCATGATCTGTTTTTGACAAACCTGTGCTAGCTACTGGTTATAACTTTGTTTGCTTCTAATTGTTCGCAGATCTGTTTTTTGATTATCTTTTCCAAGATCTTCCCAGGTATTGATGTTAGACTGATTGGTCTGTAGTTTCCTGGGTCTGTTTTTTTTTCCTTTTTTGAAGATGGGAACCACATCAGCTCTTTTCCAATGCTCAGGTAGTTCTCTAGTGCTCCAGGATTTTTGAAAGATATGGTGCAATGGTTCTGAGATAACATCTGTCAGCTCCTTCAGAACTCTGGGATGTGAAAATAATTTTGTGAAAATTCTGGCATGTGAACATAATTGAAAGTAATCACCTCTTTCAAAGACAGTAGAGTTTAGGGGGGGAAAGGAGAAAGTATTTGGATTTTCTACATGGAGGTGATCCACAAGTGGCATCCATAGGCAGTCAAGCTGCAGCCCTGAGGACTAGATGTAGCATTTGGTCCAATTCTAAAACTGATACCTAAAGGCTACTTTAAGAGAGATCTCTGGCAAAAGCCAAACTGTTTTAACTGCTGGGTGGGAAGGAGCAAAAAGGAAAAAGAGAATTTGGAAAGGGTGACAGAGAAAAAGAGATGGAAAGAGGTTGGCAGAAAGAGAAGTACTCAGCCTTGCCCTTTCCTAAAGTAGCACCCTAGGTTAAAGCAAATAACCTTTCTCCATCTATATTAGGGATAGTTAGGGAGGAACTGAAGATAATGAACTAATATGCTTTAATGCAGGAATGAACAAATGTTTTGTAAAGGGGTACATTTTGGAATAGTGCAAAGATGAAGTAGGCATGACTAAAGATGCAGGGACACAATTGGAGGGCTGGACCCTGTTTTGTTTGTTTTTTTCTCTGTGGTTTTTTTTAAGGGTTTGAAGAATTTAAGGGATGCAGTAGATGTGCGGTGGAGGCTTAATGTATCTTTTTTGCTCTTTGAGGCTCCCCTTCAAAAAAGCACAGTTAAACATCAGAAATATCCCACTTATTTCATTGGTGTGATATCTGGGGCACCTCTAAAAATAACAAAAACAGGACTGGTGGGCAATATGCATCCCATGGGCTACGGATATCCTGACTTGATATAGTGGTTTGTTGTAAACAAAGTTTAAAGGTTAGAATTGTAGAGTGGAGGAACATCAAATATGTGCAGTTGTTTTTTTAGATGAATGTGGAAAGCAGTGCTTGGCATTCATGTAGTAAGATCCTAGGGAGAATTGTAGATTAATATAAAGCAGAGAGGTGGAATAACAGCATAGGTTGTAGTAACAAACAGGAGACAGACTAGCAGGCCACAATGAAGGGGACAAGGAGAACAGGGTAGCTAGGTCAACAGGGAACAAGGAAGGTTATGGAAGTTGTTGGAGGAGCAAGCAGGATGAAGAATGTGGGAAAGTGCCAAAAAGATCAGGGAGTCCCAGCTTTACTGAAGAAGGAACAGCATGTTATCTGAGTCTTCTGGAAATTGTAGACCAACACACCTGGAAGACATTCAATTGGAGAAGATTGCTTTAAAAATGGAGGGAAGAGGTTGTACTCCTTCAGATATTCCTGGATTACAACTCCCAGCATCTCTCATCACTGGTCCTGCTGTGCTGATTGGGGCTGATGGGAATTGAAGTTCAGCCACATTTGGGGGATTGCCTACTCTGGCTCTACAAGGTCAGAGACATGGGAAAAACTGCAGTGGTAGATAATGACACCTCTGTAATAACATTCTTTACACACATGTGGCTTGACCAACTTTAATGGAAGTACAGAGAAGCAACTGAAACTGTAGGACAGATTCATAGCAGTTGCACTCGCATTCCTCCAAATCAAAACAAAATGCTAGTGCTTTGCTGTTCAAACTGACTGCCTTTCAGCATATCTGCTGCCCCCCCTTACCTCTCACATACCGAAATGTGTGCATGCATGCCTGATCATACTTACATGTAAGGCTAAATGTGTTCCAGCCTGACAATCATTTAGGTTTGTACTCCTGAGACATGGCTTTTTATTGCCCATTTACTTATCTGGTGCAATTCTCTACAAACTTCTGGAATAGCCACCCTATTTTCAGTTAATCACAATGCCACAGGGAACTGCATCTTTTCTACAGTTTAAAAAGGGTTCTTTGTGTGGGTTGAAGGAGTCATGCTTTCTTAAAATACACACATAAACACACAAATCCAGCACCACAGGAAGAAAGAAGACTTTGGTAGTGTTGCAGAAAAATTGAGTTATGTGTATGTGGAAATGTGTAGTACTTGGAACTGCAAGTATATTTTCTTGAAAGTGTACTGGTTTGTATCTTTGTGAATGCCAAAAACTTGATTGAGGACATGTTTCCTAAAAATAATAACTGGCAGTGATTTGGGCAATATATATTTCCAGGTTCAAATTATGTGAAGACCTAGCTCTCTGGAAAAGACTCTAATCCTGAGAAAGGTGGAAGAAAAGAGAAGAGGATGACCAGCAGCAAGGTGGATGGACTCAGTTATAGTAGCAATGGGTACACAGTTGGAAGACTTGAAAGACCACAATAGGGTCAGATCATCATGGATAAAATCTAACTATGTGGTCACTAAGAGTTGATAACTTGATGGCCATAATCAATCAACTACTGATACTATTGGTATTACTGCTACTGCTATTATTGTTTACACCACCAGTGTGCACAGTACTTTAGTGGAGGAGTACTGTAGATGGTAAAAATGACTCTTCTGACAGATCTTTGAGTACTTTGTAATATGCCACATAGATATTTGGTTCCCAGTTGCTTAAGAGTAGCAGCAACATCATGGTTCCCCTTGAATTCTGCAAGTGAAATGGAGAAAGTTTGATCTGGAAGCTTCTTGGTGGATATATGCCTATGTCAGGGGTAGGCAACCCAAAACACTCAAAGAGCCACTTGGACCCGTTTCCCACCGAAAACAAAACACTGGGAGCCGCAAAACCCTTTTGATATCTAAAATGAAGATAACACTGCATATATCCTTTTTTACCTTTATTATATATATATATATAAATAAAAGGATATATGCAGTGTTATCTTCATTTTAGATGTCAAAAGGGTCTCTCTCTCTCTCTGTCTCTCTCCCTCTTCCCTTGGTCTGCCAGTCCTCTTCCCCCACTCAGTGTGTGTGTGTGTGTGTGTGTGTGAGAGAGAGAGAGAGAGGCACTTGCGCTTCCCCCCTCTCTTTCCTCTCCTCTCTCTTTCTCTTTCCTCTCCCTCTTTCTCTCTCTCTTTCCTCTCCCCCTCTCGCTCTTTCGTCTCCCCCACTTTCCTCTCTCTCTTTCTCTTTCCTCTCTCTCTTTCTCTTTCCTCTCCCCCTTTCCTCTCCCTCTTTCTCTCTCTCTTTCCTCTCCCCCCTCTCGCTCTTTCCTCTCCCCCACTTTCCTCTCTCTCTTTCTTTCCCCCCTTTCTTTCCTCTCTCTCTCTTTCTCTTGCTCTCTTTCCTCTCCCCCCTCTCTTTATCTCTCCCCCCCTCTCTTTCCTCTCCTTCTCTCTCTCCCCCCCTTCCTTTTTTCTTTCTCTTGGAGAATTCTAATAAATCACTCTCTTCTGAATAGGTCTCTGCCCTCCTGATCTGCCCTCCTAAGTGAGAGAAACTCACTTAGAGAAAACATAGACACCCATCAGTTAGCCATTTTGTTAGAGCAGCCACAACACGCCCCTACCTCCAAATCTCAAAAGAGCCTGCCAGGCTAAATAAAGCTGGCAGTCCTTCTAGCTGTGTTTCTCAACCTCTGCAACTTTCAGAGGAGGGGTGGTGGACTTCAACTCCCAGAATTCTGAAAGTTGCAGAGGTTGAGAAACCCAGCCTTACCGAAAGAGATTTTTGCACTATTGAAAACACCGACTGCTGAATTGAAATCCCAAATCCAGATGGATTTAATTAGAGAAGCGACCGCACCAATTCTGCTTAACTTGAACCGGGAAGCAACTTAAGAAACAGCAAGGGGGGGAAACACACACACACAAACACACACGCCTGCACCAACCCAGCTCCCTCCGTCAAAATAGGACGCATCTATTTCCAGCCTCCCGTCCACACGGCAGCCGAAGCCAGCTCCGCTCGCAAGGCGGAGGAGGAGGCTGACCATGAGGAGGATTCTGCTGGTGGCTGAGATGACGCAGCGGCCACGGAGGCAGCACCGAGCGGGAAGGGAGCTGCCAGCAGGCCTGGGGAAGCAACTCTGGGGCATTGAAGGGGGAAAGAGCTGTTCCCGAATATGCTCAGTCACGCCCTGGAAGCCTTCCAGGTTCAGAACTGCTGCTGCCACGTGGTGCAAGGCTGAACATCAGCGCTCGGTCACCCTGGCAAATTCCTTCAATTGCGCTCTCTCGCTCTCTCTGCGGGGCGGGGGGTCGACCCTCCAGCTCTGAGCAGTGAGCGGCACAGCCAGCCCCCCTTGGAAGACCCCCAAAGCCGCTCAGCCGGGCTCCCTTCGGAGCAAAGACCCGGAGCTGAGCAGAATCAGGAAGAGACACCCCGGGGTCTTCAAGAAGACCCAGCCCAGACCCAATTCCCTGCCCTGCCCATCTGGGGACCCCACTGCAGCCCCCCCTGCAAACCAGCCTGCAGTATACTCGGGGGGGGGGAAACCCAGCACCGGGCTGTGGGGGGAGCCAGGCTCCTAGGACCCCTGCCCCAAGGAGAGGAAACCCCCGGCCAACATGCACTGATCCTTCCAGGCGGCCTTTCTTCCCTCCGGCTCTGGGGCTCCTACAGTGCCCGGCTTCCTCTCCCCCCCAAAGCCCCGAGCCAGGCTCCCCAGGAAGCTGCGGGACACCGGCAGGTGTGGGGATGGGCTGGGGAGGGGTCCTCCCGCTCCAATTGGGTCCCCCCCTCTTTTCAGAAACAGCGCCCGAAAGGAAAGGATGGACAGAGCAAGCTTCCCCTGCGGGGATCCGGCGCTCGTTGCCTACCTCCCTTTCCCGGGCGGGGGTCGCCCAGCAGATCCACCGGGCTGGCGAGAGGTCCCTTGAGAGAGCAGCTGCTGCCGCCTCCCCTCCCATCTCCCGGTGGACTTCAGGGGAAGCACGGGACTTCGAGGGGGCTGATCCTGTTCAAAGCGAGCCGTGCGCCTTCAGGGGTTGGGAGACAGAGCAACGCTGATCCTAAATGGGGCAGACCCCTTTCCTGGGGCCGCAGCTTGCCGGAGGGCTGGCCTGCTCAGCGGAGGCTCCGGCAGGCCGCTCCCAGGGGGGATCCCGGGGCTGCCCCACGTGGCTCCCTGGCCACGTGCGCTTCGGACGGGGCCATGCTGGGAAAGGGACTTCCTGGCTGCGCTTCTCCCAGGCCAGGGGCAGGGCGCCCAGGCACAGGGCCAATCAGGAGCCCCATAAGTCCACATGAGAGAGAGAGAGAGAGAGAAGGGAAGTGCAAGTGCCTCTGTCTCTCTCTCTCTCTCTCTGCAAATGATGGAGGACTGGAGCCGCAGGAGAAGGCTCAAAGAGCCGCATGCGGCTCCGGAGCTGCGGGTTGCCGACCCGTGTCCTAGGGAATTGTTTGAGAACTACAATTTCTTTTTCTTTGTATTTCAAAGGTTCATCTCTTACTCTTCTTAAAATCTCGTCTCTTGTAGACCTTTTAAGAAATCTGACATGTACTTCCCTAGGGACTTTATTTCTTCTAGCATAATTTGAGTTGACTCGATAGATCTGGTCTAGTTCTCCTTCCATTTTCTGTTTCCCGGTTCCTAATGCGTCTGCCAATAATTCGGTTATCAAGCCTAGGAGATCCTCTTCCTTATCTTCCATTATATTTTGAAATCTTAAAAAGTATGAGGATCTTTCCATCTCAATCCCAGATATCGAGTCTTCTAGTTCTTCATTTATTTGGATCAACTTCCGATTTTCATCTTTTAGAGCTTCTAGTTTCTGGTCAACCTCAGTTGATTTGTCTTCTACTTTTTTAATTGTTTGTTGGTTATCTGTGATCATCTGTTTGAAATTTTCAAATTGAGAATCTATATTGTTAATTTTTTGACTCATTTTGTCAAAATCACTTTTCAACTCCTCATGGTTTTTCGATGTGACTGTCATTTGAGTAGCAATTGCCTCTTGAATTGCTTGTAGGGTCACTTGAGTATCCTTTTGGAAAGTATTAGCCTTTTCTTGTTGAAGCATTGTATCAATTGATCTCTGATAGACTGGACTTGCTGAAGCCAAAGACGGAGCAGAAGATCCTTTTTTTCCAATTTTAGATAAGTTTCTACCCTGTTTTCCTACTTCAATAGGATCTTCTATTAGTTTGGGCAATTCTTTCCTAAATTGCCTGATTTCAAAAGCTGTTGGGGGGGGCAATTTTTTTCCCCCTTGGAGAGGGGTTTTGCCCTCTCTTGTCACCTTCCAAACTATAGGAACCTCAAGAAATACATAGCTTTCAGAGTTCTCGCCTTTCATCCTGGCCAGGCATAAAACTTCACACAGCTCCTTTCTTTCTCTCTCTCTCCCTCTCTTCCATCTGATTATTTCCATTCTTTTAACACCTTCTATTGTCCTTCTAATTACTAAGAAACTAGCCTTCTTCACCCTTTCTTGCATTTACACCAGACACAAAAAATTTCCAAATACTTCACCCCAGGCAAAACAATCATTATTATTTTCAAGGAGCTTTTTCACAAGCCAATGAGCTCCATTTCCCAAATTTCCTTTTGGAATAAGGCCTTGTTGTTTTGTATATTACTGTTAGAGGGTCTCTTCCCCCCCTCCCCCAGGTCTTTAAAAATGAGTCAACACAAACACACAGACCCTTAAACATCATTTCCAGACCTTTGGAGGTTTGTGTCCCTTTAAATTTCCACTTTTACTCTCTTGGGGCAACTTGTAGCTTGTTCTCCAGGCAGTGGGGAAGTGCAAGGAGTGTTTCTGATAGAAATGTAATGCGGGACCTTAACCACTGCCTATCCATTCCCCACTGCTGTAAGCCAAGCTAAGAAGCCCAATTTAATTTATTGGCTGGCCAAACATGTACTTAGGCCAGATATATACTGTAATGTATCATCCTTCCTCTGTCCAAATGCCTTGTTTAAAGCAGTGACTTAAAATACTTCAACATTTTCCCTAAGAGATTCCCATCTCCCTAAGGGAGTTCATTCCAGAATGGAAATACCTTTCCTCCTTTTTTCCCCCCTTATTGACGGCACACTGGCCGGGGAGGTGTCCCTCCTCTTCAAACTCTTATTGCCATGGATACCCCTCTGGTATCTAGATACCCCTCTGGTATCTTACCTGTCAGGCTGAGTTGAAGCCCTTCCTTGAGTCGGCCGACTTTCCCTAGGTTTTCACTGGGTCCTGTCTTTTTGTCTCGGGATTTCCGATTCCTCTTTGTTTGAGCAGGGGCAATCTGACCTTTAGGGCTGGGAAAAACTTACCCAGGTGTGCACTTCCCTTTCGAATATCCCCGGCTGCCAAAGATGGAACGGATGCAAATCCCGGAGGAGCCCCCAAGGCTGTTATGTGCTCCTGGCTACTTTCCTTCGTGACCAGAGGCAAGCTCGCCTGACCAATAACCAGCCAAGACACAGTGAAGGCCTTTTGTTTTGTTTACTGCAATAAGCGGGGAGAGAAGCTATCAAAGCTTGGTTCTCTCCAAAGTTCCAACCCAAAATATTCCCTTCTTTATACAGCCCTGTCCCGGCCGCCACATCCCTCCTCTTTCCCCATTGGCTGAGGTACTATTGTTGGAAACGGAATTAAAACACCAACAAAATTGGATTGGTAAGAAAAGAGTTTTATTCTGCAGAAAAATAGAAAAGCGGTTTGCAAAGCGCGGTGGATCCTGGTGAGAGACTTCAACAGGAAGTTCTAAACCAGAGACCACACGCAAGCTTTCAAATTCATGATATTATATACAGTTCTATCGTGACGCCCCGTTCCCTCCCCTTCGGTCCCATTTGATAGGCCCTCTGGGTTTACAATCTGTCTGAGACGCCTAGTCAGAATACATTATCCCTCCCTTCGTTTGATTACATCAGTTCAAATTTCTCCCCATCCTTTTGTCCTGTTTACTGTTCCCCCTTTAAGGATCAATTGTTAAGCTTAAGTGTCTCCTATAGCAAGCTTCCTGGAATTCAGTGCCTATGTGCAGTTTCGGCTTGACTAATCCCTTATTTGTTAAACAATTGAAACCTTTTATTTTTAAACTTCTTTGTTTCTCACACTATGAGGTTATACTCTTTCCGACCGCCTCCTACATATTTCCTGCTACATACTAAATCATACATCACATGTACATTAAAATTAAGAGATAATTTATGCAAGGTGTGTCAGTTAATATTAATCAACTAATTGCACATGCTCAGTTGCCTGAGTTCTGGCCCCCTTTTTTATGACTTCTTAGAAAAATAGGTTCTTTCCTGTTTTGCTAGTTATCTTCTCTTACAGCTCCTTTTCCCATTCTGAAGACCCAGATAACAATTTTGCCTATGTGTTTCTCTTACATCCTTCCTTTATGTTATCCTTTCCTGTTTCCCAGCCATCATAGTTGCTTCTCCACTCAGTAAATTTCCACTGCAGCAAATTCAATTTTAAATTTCTCTTTCAATATTAAATTTTTGAAGACCTTTCCTTTGCTTCTATCCGGAATGATCAACTTATTTTTTAAAAAATTACTAAAAGACAGAAAAATAAGCAATAGCTGGAAATTAATCAAGGAGAGAAGCAACCTAGAACTAAGGAGAAATTTCCTGACAGTTAGGACAATTAATCAAACTTTTAACGTCTCTGCTGCATTGAAAAAAACCAGAACAACTCCAAAGGATGGTTAATTTTGGATGTATGGGCCTGATGCTTATACAGTGTTGCCTTATACATGGTATTTGCCTGGTTTGAGGTTATTCAATTGGCATTGCCCTTCTCCTTATTTCTGCATTGCTTGTAATCTATGTCCATGTTATTATGAATGCTATTAGGATAATACCAACTGAAGTCTCCTCTGTGTCTCTAATTGCTATTTTGAACCACAAGGCCCTAGATTTTTTTTATGGGCACATATTGAAGGTGTTTGTGCACTGAATACATCTAGTTGTTATGCCTATTAGCAGAGTTAGTTTTTTTTTACGATTTTAACTTAGGCTATGTTTTATATTGTAGTATGTGTTGATGCTTCTTTTTTCTTCTTTTTTAAATGAAATTTACTCCTTCCTGGTTATTTATCTTGATTGCCATCATTTTTGATCTTTTTTTTAATTGATATATTAGGAATTTTGATTTGTTTCTTCTAACTCAGGGTGCCTGCCCTGTACTATTCAATTTTTGTGAGCTGGTTTCCACAAGGCTTCTATTCCTTCTTCTCCAAATTGACACTTCCACACATTTGGTCCCTGATACTGTTGGTCCCAATTCCTTAGGCTGGGTCTCGGGAGATCCTACTTTATCAGGGTACCCTAATAAATGCTTTTAAATGATCATCTGACTCGGTTGCTTGTTGGGAAGGTAAACCGAGGCAGAACCTAGGGCCAGATTTGGCTATCACTTCTGACAAGCAGAGTTTATGGAGAACGTGGAAGTAAAATTGCAAGTCACAGTCACATGATGTCTTACTTAATGACCAGGGTGATTTGCTTAATGACTGAATGGGAAATGATGTTGCAAGCCCATCATGGCCAAATTATTTTTTCATTTTTTCATTAAGCGACCATGGTGCTTGGCGATAGAGATGCCAATTCCAATTGTGGTCTCTAATCAAGGACTTCTTGTATGCTCAGTAGAACCTATGAGGATTTGTACAATCAGACTAAGGTAAAAGAAGAGTTAAAAGGCCAGTGTCATGTTGTGTAGAAGCTGGGACATGTATGGAATTCTAAGTCTGTGACTGATGCATCCTTAAAACTTTGAGAAGATGCTCCTAACCACCTTTAACTGTGAGATGTTCCCTCTGGCTGTAGAATGATGGCTACCACAAGCCAAAATCCTGTGAGCAGATTTATGACTTCACCAATTTGTATTCATATGTGAACAAGAAAAAAGCTCCCCAATTGGACTTCTACAAATAAGCTATAATATTTTAGGGTTATATGCAGTGGTGGGATTCAGCCAGTTTGCACCACTTCAGCAGAACTGGTAGCTAATTTTTTGTTGCCCAGGCCCAGAATGGACTTCCAGAAGCGGCATCCACACAGAGAACCGGTTGTTTACATATTTGAATCCCACCACTGGTTATATGGGGTTATTTTGGTGTAACTAAAATGTAGTTGTTGAGGGGCCTCTATTTCCCAGTCTTAACGTGAAAATTAGGGGGTAAGTTAATGTTTATTTTGCTTGCCAGCTGCATAGAAATACAACATACTACACAGTGATAAAGACAAGGCCATGATTGGAATGTGCAACATAGGACTAAATGCATTTAGAGTACAGAATTGCTGAAATGTAAGAGGATTAATATTTTGAAAGAGAGACAAGCTCCCTATATTTGAGGTATATCAACATGCAACTTTGGCAAAAACAAGTGGAACCCTGATGTGCAAGAGAGAACAGGATAAAGCATTTTGGATTGCAAAAAGGAAGGGTTATGTCGTGAGCATATTGATGCTAAATTCTTTTAAAAGTTTATGTGGGAAAGGTTTGGGCTTACCCTGCTACCAACCTCACCTACCATATCTATAGTTTCCTTCCTTCCTTCCTTCCTTCCTTCCTTCCTTCCTTCCTTCCTTCCTTCCTTCCTTCCTTCCTTCCTATTTATTTATTTATTTATTTATTTATTTATTTATTTATAACATTTATCAGATGGGAAGGCATTTGGACACCTCCACTGGGGTTTACCATTTAAGTAAACTGATGAGAGAAATTCCTCCAAACACCATGAACACTGAGTTTGTATCTGAGGATATACTTCATTGAATGGTAAAGTGGTGCTAAAGGTGTGTGGAAAGAAAAATCTTCATCAGGGTCCAGTCCAAGCCAGGAATAAACAAAATGGAGACTGCTTTAGAAAGAAGGTTGTAGTTTATTGAAGAGCAGAGCCAGACAGAAATGTGGCTCTGGGAAAGCTGACCACATGTAGCTGGGAGTGGTGGGTATTTATACCTTCTTGGGCTTTTGTGTTTGGAGTTGTTTCCTGTTCCTGTGGCATGAACTTTGGCCTGAGCTTTTGATTGTGTCCTTTTTGGTATTCCGATGATGGTGGGTTAATCCTATTATGTCCTAAAGGTCATATCCTGCTCCCCTGGGCCTGTGGCTGATGGCTATGTCCTATATTGGTTTTTTGGGGGTGAGGGGTTGTTGGTTCTAGGGATATTTGTCTTTCTAATCCCATCAGCTCCAAGCTTCCTGGCTTTCTGAAAGGATGATCAAATCTGCATTTCTACAGGCCTGGTTTCTGCTTGGGGCAGAGAGACTTGGGCTTGCTTTCGCTAAGATTTTTCATTATTCCTTTGGGGAAATATAATATTCTGTCCTTTTTAATATCCCCCCAAAATATTTCCTTCTCTAGGAGGGTGGGTGCTGACTTCCAACAGGTGAAAGGCATAATTGAATGGTGATAACTGGGAGAAAATTTAGGACCCTGAAAGGTTTGGTGGCTGCTTACTACATGCCAAAGGAAGATAAGCAGATAGTGCTACAACTGAATTAAGGATTAAGAAATAGCGAGCACTAGAAGCTCTAAAAGATGAAAATCGGAAGTTGATCCAAATAAATGAAGAACTAGAAGACTCGATATCTGGGATTGAGATGGAAAGATCCTCATACTTTTTAAGATTTCAAAATATAATGGAAGATAAGGAAGAGGATCTCCTAGGCTTGATAACCGAATTATTGGCAGACGCATTAGGAACCGGGAAACAGAAAATGGAAGGAGAACTAGACCAGATCTATCGAGTCAACTCAAATTATGCTAGAAGAAATAAAGTCCCTAGGGAAGTACATGTCAGATTTCTTAAAAGGTCTACAAGAGACGAGATTTTAAGAAGAGTAAGAGATGAACCTTTGAAATACAAAGAAAAAGAAATTGTAGTTCTCAAACAATTCCCTAGGACACGGGTCGGCAACCCGCGGCTCCGGAGCCGCATGCGGCTCTTTGAGCCTTCTCCTGTGGCTCCAGTCCTCCATCATTTGCAGAGAGAGAGAGAGACAGACAGAGGCACTTGCACTTCCCTTCTCTCTCTCTCTCTCTCTCATGTGGACTTATGGGGCTCCTGATTGGCCCTGTGCCCGGGCGCCCTGCCCCTGGCCTGGGAGAAGCACAGCCAGGAATTCCCTTTCCCAGCATGGCCCCATCCGAAGCGCACGTGGCCAGGGAGCCACGTGGGGCAGCCCCGGGATCCCCCCTGGGAGCGGCCTGCCGGAGCCTCCGCTGAGCAGGCCAGCCCTCCGGCAAGCCGCGGCCCCAGGAAAGGGGTCTGCCCCGTTTAGGATCAGTGTTGCTCTGTCTCCCAACCCCTGAAGGTGCACGGCTCACTTTGAACAGGATCAGCCCCCTCGAAGTCCCGTGCTTCCCCTGAAGTCCACCGGGAGATGGGAGGGGAGGCGGCAGCAGCTGCTCTCTCAAGGGACCTCTCGCCAGCCCGGTGGATCTGCTGGGCGATCCCCACCCGGGAAAGGGAGGTAGGCAATGAGCGCCGGATCCCCGCAGGGGAAGCTTGCTCCGTCCATCCTTTCCTTTCGGACGCTGTTTCTGAAAAGAGGGGGGGACCCAATTGGAGCGGGAGGACCCCTCCCCAGCCCATCCCCACACCTGCCGGTGTCCCGCAGCTTCCTGGGGAGCCTGGCTCGGGGCTTTGGGGGGGAGAGGAAGCCGGGCGCTGTAGGAGCCCCAGTGCCGGAGGGAAGAAAGGCCGCCTGGAAGGATCAGTGCATGTTGGCCGGGGGTTTCCTCTCCTTGGGGCAGGGGTCCTAGGAGCCTGGCTCCCCCCACAGCCCGGTGCTGGGTTTCCCCCCCCGAGTATACTGCAGGCTGGTTTGCAGGGGGGGCTGCAGTGGGGTCCCCAGATGGGCAGGGCAGGGAATTGGGTCTGGGCTGGGTCTTCTTTAAGACCCCGGGGTGTCTCTTCCTGATTCTGCTCAGCTCCAGGTCTTTGCTCCGAAGGGAGCCCGGCTGAGCGGCTTTGGGGGTCTTCCAAGGGGGGCTGGCTGTGCCGCTCACTGCTCAGAGCTGGAGGGTCGACCCCCGCCCCGCAGAGAGAGCGAGAGAGCGCAATTGAAGGAATTTGCCAGGGTGACCGAGCGCTGATGTTCAGCCTTGCACCACGTGGCTGCTGCGTCATCTCAGCCACCAGCAGAATCCTCCTCATGGTCAGCCTCCTCCTCCGCCTTGCGAGCGGAGCTGGCTTCGGCTGCCGTGTGGACGGGAGGCTGGAAATAGATGCGTCCTATTTTGACGGAGGGAGCTGGGTTGGTGCAGGCGTGTGTGTTTGTGTGTGTGTGTTTCCCCCCCCTTGCTGTTTCTTAAGTTGCTTCCCGGTTCAAGTTAAGCAGAATTGGTGCGGTCGCTTCTCTAATTAAATCCATCTGGATTTGGGATTTCAATTCAGCAGTCGGTGTTTTCAATAGTGCAAAAATCTCTTTCGGTAAGGCTGGGTTTCTCAACCTCTGCAACTTTCAGAATTCTGGGAGTTGAAGTCCACCACCCCTCCTCTGAAAGTTGCAGAGGTTGAGAAATACAGCTAGAAGGACTGCCAGCTTTATTTAGCCTGGCAGGCTCTTTTGAGATTTGGAGGTAGGGGCGTGTTGTGGCTGCTCTAACAAAATGGCTAACTGATGGGTGTCTATGTTTTCTCTAAGTGAGTTTCTCTCACTTAGGAGGGCAGATCAGGAGGGCAGAGACCTATTCAGAAGAGAGTGATTTATTAGAATTCTCCAAGAGAAAGAAAAAAGGAAGGGGGGGAGAGAGAGAAGGAGAGGAAAGAGAGGGGGGGAGAGATAAAGAGAGGGGGGAGAGGAAAGAGAGCAAGAGAAAGAGAGAGAGAGGAAAGAAAGGGGGGAAAGAAAGAGAGAGAGGAAAGTGGGGGAGAGGAAAGAGCGAGAGGGGGGAGAGGAAAGAGAGAGAGAAAGAGGGAGAGGAAAGGGGGAGAGGAAAGAGAAAGAGAGAGAGGAAAGAGAAAGAGAGAGAGGAAAGTGGGGGAGACGAAAGAGCGAGAGGGGGAGAGGAAAGAGAGAGAGAAAGAGGGAGAGGAAAGAGAAAGAGAGAGGAGAGGAAAGAGAGGGGGGAAGCGCAAGTGCCTCTCTCTCTCTCTCTCACACACACACACACACACACACACTGAGTGGGGGAAGAGGACTGGCAGACCAAGGGAAGAGGGAGAGAGACAGAGAGAGAGAGAGACCCTTTTGACATCTAAAATGAAGATAACACTGCATATATCCTTTTATTTATATATATATATATAATAAAGGTAAAAAAGGATATATGCAGTGTTATCTTCATTTTAGATATCAAAAGGGTTTTGCGGCTCCCAGTGTTTTGTTTTCGGTGGGAAACGGGTCCAAGTGGCTCTTTGAGTGTTTTGGGTTGCCTACCCCTGACATAGGCATATATCCACCAAGAAGCTTCCAGATCAAACTTTCTCCATTTCACTTGCAGAATTCAAGGGGAACCATGATGTTGCTGCTACTCTTAAGCAACTGGGAGGAAAGTGGGGGAGAGGAAAGAGCGAGAGAGGGGGGAGAGGAAAGAGAGAGAGAAAGAGGGAGAGGAAAGAGAAAGAGAGAGGAGAGGAAAGAGAGGGGGGGAAGCGCAAGTGCCTCTCTCTCTCTCTCTCTCACACACACACACACACACTGAGTGGGGGAAGAGGACTGGCAGACCAAGGGAAGAGGGAGAGAGACAGAGAGAGACCCTTTTGACATCTAAAATGAAGATAACACTGCATATATCCTTTTATATATATATATATAATAAAGGTAAAAAAGGATATATGCAGTGTTATCTTCATTTTAGATATCAAAAGGGTTTTGCGGCTCCCAGTGTTTTGTTTTCGGTGGGAAATGGGTCCAAGTGGCTCTTTGAGTGTTTTGGGTTGCCTACCCCTGACCTAGTCCAACAACACAGGGATCTATCGAAACAATGCTGCAGCGTGAGAAAATAAGCACTGCACAAAATGAGATGCAATCCACATTAAAAGTGATTCAAGAATCAATGCAAAAAAATCATGAAGAGACAAAAAGTAAATTCGATAAATTAAGCAAAGAAATCTTGGATATAAAGTCACAATTTGAAGTTCACCATCAAATGATGCTTAAAAATGGACAAAGAATTCAGAAAGTGGAAAATAAAACAGAAGATATTGATAAAAAAATGGAAATACTGCTGCAAGAAAATGAGAAACTGGAACAAGCAAATCAAAATCTCGAAGAGAAGATAGCGATTTTAGAAATGGAAAAGGCGGAACACGATTTAAGATTTCAAAATATCCCTGAAGATAGAGAAGAAAACATAGCAGTTGTGATTATTGAGCTTTTGGCAGAGGCCCTGAAATCAGACAGAGCAGAGATGCAAATGGAGATAGATGAAATATTACGAATGAATTCAAGCTATGCAAGAAAACATAAACTACCCAGAGAAGTACATGTGAGATTCATAAAGAAAACAACACGGGATGAAATACTGAGAAGAGTTTGAGAGGAACCATTACAATATAAGAGTAAAGAAATTGTGGTCCTAAAGCAGATACCTAAAAGAGTAAGAGATACTCGAAGACAATATCATTTTTTAACTACAAAGCTGATTGCAAAAGGCATAAACTTTAGATGGTTAATGCCAGAAGGGATTTTAATCAACTGGAATAACACAAGATACCGATTGGATTCAATCTGGAAAGCAGAAGACTTTGACGAGAGAAATAGAGCATTTCTAGATGAAGGAGCGCAACAACGACAAGAGGAGAGAAAAGAACAAAAACAAACGGAAGAGGCAGCTGAAGAAACACCTACACACTTAGAACAGAAAGAGAAATCTGAGCAAGAGAGTGAAGGAATGGCCAGAGAACAGAGGATTACGAGATCTACTAGACCTAAATATAAATAACTGAAATGGAGAAAGAAAATGGATTTTTTTCAATGAATATAAACGGACTAAACTCCCCATCAAAAAGAAGCAAAATATTTAGGAAACTACAGAAATTAAATATAGATATAATTTGCTTTCAAGAGACACACATAAAAACAATATTATAAGCTGTTGGAATACCCAAAAATTGGGAAACTTTATCATGCATCAGCGCAACAAAAGAAAAGAGGTGTTGCGGTATATATTAAAGAGACAATAGATTCTAAAATGATTTATTCAGATGAAGAAGGAAGAATTGTGATGGTAGAAATATATTTACATCAAAAACAAACATTGTTAGTAGTAATATATGCACCAAACAACAACCAGGAAGAATTCTATCAAAATCTTCATAGAAAAATAACAGAATTGGAGTATCAAAACATTTGTTTAGTAGGAGACTTTAACACGATTGTGGATGGGACAATAGACTATAAAAGTAGTAAAACAGGAAAAACTGGAAGAAGAAAACTACCCAAGACTTTTTTCAATATGATAGAAGAGATTGGAGTACAAGATGTTTGGAGGGAAATTAATCCAGGAAAATTACAATATACCTTTTATTCAAATAGTCAAAAGTCCTGGTCTAGAATCGACATGATTTGGATGACACCTGAACTGAGGATGAACATACAGGAAATTGAGATAGAACCAGGTACATGGGCAGACCACAACCCTTTAAAAGTGAAGTGGAGAGGAATACAAAAAAAACTAAGATGGACTTTGAACCAATCTATATTAAAAGAAAGAGAATTTATAGAATTAGCAAAAAAAGAAATGGAGTTTTTCTTTAAAGAAAACAAAAAAGAAGATACAACATTACAAAATGTATGGGATACAGCCAAAGCATATTTTAGAGGTATAGCCATAACATATATGGCAAAGAAAAACAAACAGAAAAGACAGCAATATGTACTATTAAAAGAAAAATTTGGAAAATTAGAATCAGACTTTGGAAAGAGAAATGGAAACAATAAAACACAAACTAAATCTGTTGGATTCAGAAAAATTGGCACAGCAAATAAAAAGAGCAAAACAAAACTTTTTGGAAAATGCAAATAAACCAGGAAGATGGTTAGCTTATAAACTTAAAAAACAGAAGGAGAAGAAAATGATAAACAAATTAGTAGATGAAAAAGGTGGTCTACAATTTAAAAATGAAGAAATAAAAAAGATAATTAAAGAATACTACAAGAAACTTTATGATATAGAAGAAATTCCAAGAGAGAGAATGATTCAATATTTGAAAGGAAATAACCTTCCAAAAATTCCAGAAACTTATAAGACTATGTTAGAGGAAAAAATAACAATGATGGAAATAACAGAGGCCATAAGAAAACAAAAAAATGAAAAAACACCGGGGCCAGATGGACTACCAGTGGAGTTATACAAAACCCTACAAGATACACTAAGTAAACCATTGAAAGATGTTTGCAATGAACTCTTGTTGGAGGCTAAACTTCCAAACACGTGGATAGAAGCAAATATCACTTTAATACCAAAGGAAGATGCAGATTTGACACAGATAAAGAATTACAGACCGATGTCGTTACTGAATGTGGATTATAAAATCTTTACTTCAATAATGGCAGAGAGACTGAAACGATACTTAACTGAATTTATACATTCAGATCAGAATGGTTTTCTACCAAAGAGACAAATTAAAAACAATCTAAGAGTGATAATGGATGTATTAGAATACTATGAATTACATCCAGGAAAACAAATGGCATTAGTATTTCTGGATGCCCAAAAGGCATTTGATAATGTTTCCTGGCAATTTATGATTCAACAATTACAAATAATGAACTTTGGACAGAATTTTATAAATATGATAAAAACGATATACAATAAACAAACAGCGAAAGTGATTGTGAATGGAGACTATACGGAGAACTTTGAGATAAGGAAAGGCACAAGGCAAGGATGTCCACTATCCCCGCTGTTATTCATCTTCACTTTGGAAGTTTTGAATAGAAATATTAGACAAGATATAGAAATTAAAGGATTAGAAATAAAAGGTGAAATATATAAATTACAAGCATTTGCTGATGATTTGGTGTTTATTTTAGAAGAACCTTTGGAGATGATTCCTAAACTATTGGGAAAGATAGAACAGTATGGAGAAATGGTAGGACTGAAAATAAATAGAGAAAAAACTAAAGTAATAGTTAAAAACCTTAAAGTTAATAAAAAAAAAACAAATATCAGAAAAGACAGAATTGCAGATAGTTAAAAAGGTTAAATATCTGGGGATACAGTTAATGGCAAGATGTTCAACGATAAAAGAAGATAATTACACAAAATTATTGACTCAAATAAAACTGGATTTGGAAAAATGGGAAAATCTGCAACTGTCAATATTAGGAAGAATTGCTACAGTGAAAATGAACGTATTGCCGAAAATTTTATTTTTATTCCAAACAATTCCAATAAAATTAGAGAATTTTTTTTCCGAGATTTAAACTCATTAATTTTGAAATTTGTTTGGCAAGGAAAGAAGGCTAGAATTAAGATGAAAACATTACAAGATGCTAAGGAAAATGGAGGATTTGGATTACCGGAGTGGGCTTTGTATTACCAAGCATCTGTTTTAACATGGGTAAAAGAATGGATAACTCTTAGAAATAAAAGGTTGTTATATCTGGAGGGGCATGATTTACAATTGGGGTGGCACGCCTTTTTATGGTATGGGAAAAATAAGATTCATAAGTATTTCCAAAATCATTATATAAGAAATGCATTGTTAACAGTATGGGAAAAAATAAAAAGTAAAATATATTTGAAAATTCCAGGGTGGTTGTCAACTATGGAAGCATTTGTACACCCAAATTCTAAATCCTGAAGGGAATTTAAAAACTAAACAAGAAATGGAAAATCAGGGGATCAACTTGTTGTGGTGGGCACATTTACAAATGCAAACTAGATATGAAAAAGACGTTAAACTGTATGGATTTTACAAAGAACAGACGGTATTTGATAAGACTTTGTTAACTTCAGATGAGAAACTAATTAAGAAAATGTATAATTTCTTATTAATTTTGGAAATGGAAAGCGAACAAGTTAAAGAAACAATGATAAGATGGGCGAAAAACTTTGGATATAACATAGAATTCGAAAAATGGCAAAATCTATGAGAAAGAAATTATAAATTGACAATGTCAACTTCTTATAAAGAAAATTTATATAAAATGTTTTATAGATGGCACTTGCCACCAGCAAGATTAGCAAAAATGTTTAAAAATATGTCAGATAGATGTTGGAAATGTAAACATAACTCAGGCACATATTATCATGTTTGGTGGACATGTGATAAAGCAAAGAATTATTGGAAAAAGATACATACTTGGTTAGAAAAGATGTTGGAAAATATGTAGATTTTAAACCTGAACTTTTTTTATTAGGTATAATGCCAGAAAAGATTAACAAACAAAGCCTATATTTGATTTTACACGTCACAACAGCGGCAAGAATAATATTTGCGCAATATTGGAAAATGAAGGAATACTACCAGATGAAGAAATAATCAAAAAAATATTGGAATGCGCAGAGATGGACAGATTGACTATGAGACTGAAAGAAAAAGAAGAAACAGAATATTATCAAATTTGGGACTTATTTTACCAATGGTTAGAGGAAAGAATAAAGGATTAGGAATTAAATATGTATTAGCGTATTTAAACTCAGACAGCGCGTTGGTTGAAAAATTATTATATGTATGGAAAAAACTAATAAAATCTTTTTAAAAAAAGAATTTATACAAATAGCAACAAAGAAAATGGAATTCTTTTTCAAAATAAATAAAAAAGAAGAGACATCACTTCAAAATGTGTGGGACACAGCTAAAGCATACTTCAGAGGGTTGGCTATATAACCTATGTGGCGAAAAAGAATAAAGAAAAAAAGCAACAACAGCTAAAGTTAAAGGAAGAATTTATGAAATTAGAATCAGAACTACAAATAGATCCACAAAATAAAACATTTAAAAAACAAATGGAAATAAAACATAAAATAAACCTAGCAGAGGCCGAAAAAATGGCGCAACAAATTAAAAGGGCCAAACAGATTTTTTTTGAAAATGCTAATAAACCAGGGAGGTGGCTAGCATATAAATCAAAAAAAGAAAGAGAAAAAAATGATAAACAAACTGCAAGACCCAAAAGGAGATTTACAGTTTCAAAATGATATAATTAAAAAAATAATCAAACACTTTTATGAGACACTTTATGATACAGAGGAAACTTCTCAAGAAAACCTAAAGCAATATATAAAAAAAGCGGATCTACCAAAAATCCCAGAGAATATACAAAATATTTTAAATGAAAAAATATCAATGATGGAGATGACAGAGGCTATAAAAAGGCAAAAAAAATGATAAGACTCCAGGTCCAGACGGGTTACCTGCAGAGCTTTAAAAATGTCTACAAGACACACTAAGTCCAATAATGAAAGAACTGTGCAATGAAGTACTTTTAGAGACTAAAATACCAAATACATGGACTGAATACCTAAAGAAGACTCAGACCTGATGCCAATAAAGAATTACAGACCAATATCTTTATTAAACGTGGACTATAAAATTTTTGCCTCAATAATAGCAGAAAGACTAAAGAAATTTTTGAATGAATTTATACACACAGACCAAGATGGATTCCTACCCAAAAAGACAAATAAAAAATAACTTAAGAATGATTCTAGATACTTTGGAATATTATGAAATCCATTCAGGGAAGCAGATGGCGTTAATATTTCTAGATGCACAGAAGGCTTTTGACAATGTAAATTGGCAATTCATGATTCAACAATTAGAGGAAATGGATTTTGGAGAAAACTTCATAAATGTAATTAAAACAATTTATTATAGACAAACAGCTAAAGTAATAGTAAATGGAGATTTTACAGAAAACTTTAATATCAAAAAAGGCACAAGACAAGGGTGTCCATTATCCCCACTGTTATTTATATTAACACTGGAGGTACTAAACAGAAACATTAGGCAAGATACGGAAATTAAAGGATTGGAGATAAAAGTTGAAAAATACAAATTACAAGCATTTGCAGACGATTTGGTCTTTATACTAGAAGAGCCCCTGGAGACAAGCCTTAAGCTTATGAAAAAGATAGAAGAATTTGGAGATGTGGCAGGTCTGAAAATAAATAGAGAAAAGACCAAAGTGTTAAGTAAAAACCTTAAAGAAAAACAAAAAAATCTACTCAGAAAAAACAGGTCTCCAAATAATTAAAAAAATTAAATATTTGGGGATTTATTTAACAGCAAGATGTGCAACAATAAAAGAAGACAATTACGTAAAATTACTAAAACAAATAAAACTAGACTTGGAAAAATGGAAAAACTTACAACTTTCAATGCTGGGGAGAATAACAACAGTGAAGATGAATATTCTACCAAAAATACTTTTTTTATTTCAAACAATACCTATAAGATTGAGAAAAAACTCCTTTGATGAACTAAATAAATTAATACTGAAATTCATCTGGCAAGGAAAAAAAGCTAGAATTAGATTGAAAATGCTTCAAGAAGCGAAAGAAAATGGAGGTTTTGGACTGCCGGACTGGACTTTATATTATCAAGCAGCTGTATTAACATGGCTAAAAGACTGGATAACCCTTAGAGACAAAAGCCTACTATACCTAGAGGGACATGATGTACAACTTGGGTGGCATGCCTTCCTATGGTATGGGAAGAATAAAATACACAGATACTTTCAATATCATTATATAAGAAATGCACTTTTTTTAGAATGGGAAAAAGTAAAAGCGAAAATTTACATGAAAATACCTGGATGGCTCTCAACAATGGAAGCATTTGTTCACCCAAACCTAACTAACTATTAGAAAATTGTGACTTATAAAGACATTTTGAATAATGAAGGGAAATTAAAACACAGACAAGAATTAGAAGAACTGGGTATTGACCTACCATGGTGGCCATATCTGCAAATCCAAACGAGAAATGAAAAAGATGTTAAAACATCTGGATTTTATAAAGAACAGACAGAATTTGACAAGATATTACTGACATCAGATGAAAAATTGATTAAGAAGCTTTATAAATATATGTTAAGTTTAAAGATGGAAGAGGAACAAGTTAAAGAAACAATGATAACATGGGCAAAGATTTTTGGACATAACATAGAACTAGAAAATTGGCAAAGCCTTTGGGAAAGAAATTCTAAAATAACAAAAGCAGTAGCGTACAAAGAAAATCTATACAAAATGTTCTATAGATGGCATTTAACACCGGTGAGGTTAGCAAAAATGTTTAAAAACATATCTAGCAACTGTTGGAAATGTAGACAAAAACCAGGCACTTATTACCATCTTTGGTGGACATGCCCCAAAGCTAAAAGATTCTGGTCAAGAATACACATATGGTTAGAGAAAATGACAAAAAAACATATAGATTTTAAGTCAGAATTATTTTTGTTAGGCATAATTGTAGGAAATTATGAGAAAGAGTGTATATATCTAATTTTACATGTATTAACTGCAGCGAGAATTGTATTCGCTCAACATTGGAAAAATGAAGATTTACCAACGGAGGAAGAGTTAATTTAAAATTTTTTAGATTGTGCAGAAATGGATAGATTGACATTGAAAATGAAAGAGAAAGAAGATTCAGTATACTTTAGAACATGGGATATCTTGGCATGGGATATCTTAGGGTGTCAACCTAACGTGGTGGACATATTTACAAATACAAACTAAATATGATAGAGATGTTAAAATGTATGGATTTTATAAGGAACAAACTGTATTTGATAAGACATTGTTGACTTCAGATGAAAAACTAATTAAGAAAATGTATAATTTTTTATTAACTTTAGAAATGGAAAGTGAACAAGTTAAAGAAACAATGATAAGATGGGCGAAAAATTTTGGTTATAATATAGAACTAGAAAAATGGCAAAATTTATGGGAAAGAAACTATAAATTGACAATGTCGACTTCCTATAAAGAAAACTTATACAAAATGTTTTATAGATGGCACTTGCCACCAGCAAGATTAGCAAAAATGTTTAAAAATATGTCAGATAGATGTTGGAAATGTAAACATAAGTCAGGCACGTATTATCATGTTTGGTGGACATGTGATAAAGTAAAGAATTATTGGAAAAAGATACATACTTGGCTAGAACAGATGTTAGGAGAACATGTTGATTTTAAACCTGAACTTTTTCTATTAGGTATAATGCCAAAAAAGACTAATAAACAAAGCTTATACTTGACTTTGCATGTCACAATAGCGGCAAGAATTATATTTGCGCAACACTGGAAAAATGAAGGAATACCATCAGATGAAGAAATAATTAAAAAAATACTAGAATGCGCAGAGATGGACAGATTGACTATGAGACTGAAAGAAAAAGAAGAAACGGACTATTATCAAACTTGGGATTTATTTTATCATTGGTTGGAGGAAAGAAGAAAGGATTAGGAATTAAATATGTATTAGCATGTAAACTCAGACAGCACGTTGGTTGAAAAACTACTATCGTATGTATGGGAAAAATGAATTAAAAAAAAAAGAAAAATAGAAAAGAAAGAAAAAAGATCTAAAGAAGTGGCTTCCAATTTTCTTAACAGCAGTTATAAATATACCTCTTACTCTATGGTTACAATATAAATCTCTTCTTTCTATAATCAAACATATCTAATAATCAAAAATATTTTTTAATCTTCATTTGAAATCTCTGAAACAACTCTTAATCTCAAACAAAAATTTTTCTCAATTCCAATAAAACCAGTTCATCTAATTCCCTTTCTAACTTTCTGCCTTGAACTTCTGTCTTGTTCTCTGCTTTATCTTTGATTTGTTTACCTCTCCAGACACTTGCTTTCTGTGTTTTTAAGATCTTCATTACCTTTCTCAACTTTAAAAATCTTTCATCTATTCTTTTTTCAAAAGCTTCCCATTTATTTCCCATCTGTTCATATAATTTCTGAAGCATATCTGATATAACTATTTTCTTCTGGAGGTTTCTAGTGAGCCTGTCGAGCCCAGAGGGCTCGACATAGAACAGGGGGGGGGGGGGGCAAGGATGGCGTGCAGGGCGGAGGAGTACAGTGGTAACCAGCAGCCGGAAAGCCGACAAGCAGCCGACAAGCCTTGCCGCTGTCCCCGGGCAGCCGCAGAAGCCGCCGAACAGCTGACGAGTCATGCCGGCGTCCTCGGGCTGCCACAAAAGCCACCGAACAGCTGACGGGCTTGCCTGAGCCCTCGGGCTGCTGCGGGAGCCGCCGCACAGCTGATGGCGTCGCCGGCGTTCTCGGGTGGCCAAGGAGGTCGCCGAACAGCCAGGGGGCCGTGGCGGCGCCTCCAACCCTCCGCCGACCAGCTGGGAGACCGCGGTGGGCTGGAGACCCAGGAACGGACTCGCCAGCGTGTGCCAGCCACCGGCCAGCTGACAGATAGTCGGATGGTGGGGGCGGGAGCTGCGGAGCGAGTGAGCACGGAGACTGCTGAGGCGCGCTGAAAGGGCCTCTCGGGGTGGCGGCTGCCCTTTTGAACTGACGTGACCGGATGCTGGTTTAGCAGGCGGGGGGTGGGGTTTGACTACCGTGCGGGTATGTAAAGCGCTGGGAGGCGGTTGCTCCCAGCGCGGACTTTGATAGCGGAAAGCCTTAAACTGCATGCCAAAGATTCCAGTAAACTTCAAACCACCTGTGAACCAGACGTCTCCTTGTCTTCTTTGCCAGGGGTGAGGTGAGGATCTTTGACAGGAAGTCCGCGCTCCCTTACTCTGTTGCTCCTCTTTCCTGGGTTGTTTCCACCGCCTGGAGCTGACGGAGTTGCCGGGGAGATGGCCGAGGGAACCCAGGTGCCGGACCTTGCAGGGGAGGAGCCAGAGGCGGCTGCAGCTGGGGGGTGGAGTCACACCCCCAGGACGCTGACTAGCCAGCAGTGCATCCCAAGGCGATCGAGGGGGAAGGGTCCTCAGGGGAGTGGTGGCACAGCTCAGCCATCACCGGCTTGGCAACCGGCCAGCCACGCACCCCAGGGGCTTTGGGTCAGTCGCTGTCACAGTGGAGGGAGAGACGTGTTACCGATGACGAGGAGGAGTGGAGCTACTCCATGGCCCCTGGGCAGGCTACGATGGATATCCTACGGGAGCACTTCGGTGAAGCAGGCTTCCAGGAGGCCCCCTCGTGGTCACATTGGGACCAGTCTCCGGAGATGGGTCCATGGTCACAGACTGGGGCGTCGTCACAAACGGGGACAGGTCGGTTCCGGTTGGTGAGTCCTAAGTTGAGGGTGGCCGCTCCTCACAAAAGAGACACGCAGCAGGTGCGGGCCCCGACCCAGAGTGGGCGTCGTCCAGCGACAAGGCCAGCCGCCGCATGGCCTGGTGGGTCACCGTCAGTGCCGGTGGCAGGTTCCAGGGGTCCGGTTCCGGGGGTTGGGGCCCCGGCTCGGAGGGGCGCAACCGCCGGGGCACCGGCTCCTGGGCCCGTGGTGGATCCCGTGCACGGTCCAGGGTGGGGAATGGGTCCTTGGCCCCAGGGCCCGGCCTGGGGTCCACCGCCTTTACAGATGACCTTCGACGGAAACCCGGATCGACTGGCGTTGTTCCTCAGCCGAGCTATCAGCCACCTGGATCGTTATGCCCATCTGTATCCATCTCAGTGGGCTATGGTGGGCGCCATCGCGGCAGCCCTAGAAGGGGAGGCAGTGGACTGGGTGGCCGATCTGCACAGCGACCATGCCCAAGAGTTAGCAGATGTGGGGCTGTTTTGGGGAGCAGATGTGGGGCTGTTTTGGCCCGTTTCGAGGACGTGTCCAGGGTCCAGCGTGCAGAGGGAGAATTGTTGGCGCTCAAGCAGCGGGGTCGTCCCGTGGCTGACTACGTCCGGGAGTTTTGACGGGTGGCCGGCAGGCTGCAAACATGGCCGGAACGGTTATTGGTCCACCAGTTCCGATCGGGTCTGGATCGAGAACTACGTCAGGCCTGTGTATACCGCGGGGTCCCGGGCAGATTGCAAGAGTGGTTCCGTGTGCTGATGGAACTAGATACAGGTCTCCAGGAATTCCGAGCAAGAAGCGACGGGCCCATAGGACCACGCAAAGCCCCGGAGAAACCAAGGGGTCTGGGGACAGAGCCAAGAGCCACCGCAGCACCGGCGCGTCCAGCATTTCGGTGTTTCCGTTGCAATCAGCCAGGACATCGTGCAGCGGAATGTCCGGTTCCGGTGTCCCAAGGGCAGCCAGAACCGGCCGGAAAGACCACCCCAAGGAAGACCCCAGAGAAATCAAGGGCTGCACACCAGGCCGAGGGGTCCACTCCTCGCGGGGAGTGTCCGAAGGCCGGAGAGGCTGCCGTTGTGGCGGGTCATCAGTTGGTCGTGTACGATGATGACACAGAGGACACAGAAGACACAATGGTGAGTGAGCTGATCCACCCGTTCACTATCCCGATTGCGTTGCTCAGCCCACACTCTGGGTACCGGGGGGAGTATGACGCCCTCATAGATACCGGTTGTACCCGTTGCCTAATCAGTGGGGCCGTGGTGAAACAGGTGGGGATCAGAGTGAGAGCCCTAGGTAAGCCTGTCAGGTTCGAGCAGGTTGATGGTTCCCTGTTGGGGGGGGTTCCTGCTACGTTCATTACAGAGCCCGTACGGATGGAGATCGGGGAGCACTGGGAGGTCCTCCGCTTTATAGTCATTCCGTCGATGACAGAGGCTGTCATATTGGGTTTAGCATGGCTGGACAAGTGGGGTCCTACGATCTGGTGGGAGGGGGGATACAGGAAGATCCAGATAGGCGTTGGTCCCCGGCCGCCTACACACGAGCAGGTCCACACAGGCAGGGAAAACCCCAAGGGGACTTTAGGGGAAATGGCCGAGTTAAGGTAGTACATTGACAAAAACCTGGCAAGGGGTTTCATTCAGCCCGCCCGGTCGCGGGTTGCGGCTCCGGTGCTATTCAAGGAAAAGAAGGACGGTAGCCTGCGATTGTGTGTGGACTTCAGGGGCCTAAACGGAGTGTGTGTGGAAAATCTATACCCCTTGCCACTTATGAAAGATCTGTTAGCCCACTTAGCACAAGGGAGGATATTCACCAAACTGGACCTGCGGGAGGCCTATTACAGGGTCCGGGTGAGGAAGGGGGATGAATGGAAGACTGCGTTTAACAGTCCATTAGGGAGCTACCAATTCAGGGTGATGCCGTTCGGGTTGCAAGGGGCCCCTGCTGTGTTCATGCAGCTTATTAACGAGGTGCTTCATGAGCACTTGTATCGGGGTCCTTGTTTACCTGGATGACATCCTGATTTACTCCACCAACGAATCAGACCATGTCACACTCGTGCGACAGGTGCTGGAAAAACTCCTGCAAGCGCAGTTATATGTAAAATTGTCCAAGTGCGCGTTTCATCAGATGCGGCTGGACTACCTCGGGTATCGTATCTCGGGGGAGGGAGTGGAGATGGATCCAGCCAAAGTCCAGGCAGTACTCGAATGGCAGGCACCACAGACGCGTCGCCAGCTACAAAGCTTCTTGGGGTTTGCCAATCTCTACCGGCAGTTTATCCCCTCGTTCGCTATGGTGGCCCTGCCGTTGACGGATTTACTCCGTACGAAGCACTCAGCGAGTAAACCACGGCCCAGCCAAAGGTTGCCATGATCACTCGCGTGCCAGAAGGCGTTGGAAGACCTGAAGGGCCTCTTTTTGAGGGAGCCGGTGTTACGACACCCAGATCCGGAAAAATGATTCATCGTACAGGCAGACGCCAGTGATGTGGCCGTGGGAGCAGTTCTGCTCCAGGGGAACGACCAAGGGGTTCTGCAGCCTTGTGCGTTCACCTTGCGAAAGCTGACAGAAACCGAGCGGGGGTGGGCGATCTGGGAGAAAGAGGCATTTGCTGTGCGGTGGGCGTTAGCCACATGGCGACATTTCCTGGAGGGGGCCAAGGAGCCGTTCGAGGTGTGGACGGACCACAAAAACCTCGAAGCCCTGCAGACGCCTCAACGCCTTGCCCCTAAACACGTAAGGTGGGCGCAGTACTTCCAGATGTTTCGGTTCCGTCTGAAATACGTGCCTGGTGGTAGGAACTTCCTGGCAGATGGCTTGTCCCGGATGCCACAGTATAATAGCAAAAGGGAGGAGGTGGTACAGGCCATGATACCCCCCAAACGGCAACCCCACGAACAGGTGGTCACGATCAAACCTGCAGGGACCCTACAGCAGGAGTTGCAGAGGGCGACTAAGAGTGATCCCTGGTTGTTGGACCATCCGGCGGTGTTGACAGGGAGGCGGGGTTTGGCATGGAAGGGCGATAAAATCTACGTCCCAGAGAATGTACGGGTGAAGGTGCTTCATCGAGGCCATGACGTCAAGCAGGCAGGTCATTTCAGTTTTCTCAAAACCCTACATCTGTTAAGACGACAGTTTTGGTGGCCAAGGATGAAGGAGGATGTGGAAACATATGTACGAGAATGCCCCATATGTGCTACCACAAAACCCCGTGTGGGTAAACCACCTGGGCTGCTGCAACAGGTGGCCAACCCTAACCGGCCCTGGGAAGAGATAGCAATGGATTTTATTGTAGAGCTACCGGATAGTCGGGGTGTACGGTGATCTGGACGGTAATAGACCTGTTTTCGAAGCAGGCCCATTTCATCCCGTACAAGGGTCTGCCATCCGCCAAACGGCTGGTCAGACTGTTCTTAGCGCACGTATACCGCCTACATGGGGAGCCCCGATGGATAGTGTCTGACCGGGGCGTGCAATTCACCGCCCGCTTCTGGTGGGAGTTCCTCTGTTCGATCGGTTCATCCCAGGGACTAAGTTCGGTGTTCCACCCGAGTACCAACGGGACCGCAGAACGGGCCAACGCCATGGTGGAGCGGTACCTGCGGTGTTACGTGTCCTATCAGCAGGCGGATTGGGTCGACCTCCTGCCGTTCGCTGAGGTGGTGTACAACAACGCAGTCCACAGCAGTACTGGCTTCACCCCGTTTCGCGTAGTGCACGGAGTGGAGTTTGTTCCGATCCCTGAATGCCAGCAGGGAGACCCGTCTCCTTGTCCTCCACGTGACTGGATGCCCCGTATACGGGAGGCGTGGGATGCGGTGAAAAGGGCTCTGAAAAAAGCAGGGGAGGCGTCGAAGGTACAAGCCGATAAAAAACGAGCACCCCAAAAGCCTTTCCAGGTAGGGGATATGGTGTACCTATCGACCAAGTATTTACGGCTGAAACTGCCGTGTAGGAAATTGGGCTCAAAATACGTGGGTCCCTTCCGGGTGACACAGGTCATCAACCTGGTTACGGTCCACTTGCATCTACCTTGCCTTCTGGGCAAGGTGCACCGGGTTTTTCACAGCAGCCTGCTGAAACCGGTAGCGGGGACCTCATTGAGGCGTGTGAAACAACCACCGGGGGCGGTTGGGGGGAGCACTACAAGGTCCAGGAGATACTCGACTCCCGCATCCACTGGGGCCGTGTGCAATACCTAGTGAGGTGGAAGGGCTACCCCATAACGGAGGCCTTCTGGGTGGGGGTGGCGGATCTCGCGGCTCCCCGTTTGCTATGGCAATACCACTGCAAGCATACCCGCAAGCCAGGGGGGTTCGGCAGAGCCGACTGTCACGGTACCTGTCTAACGCTATGCCTCTCCTTGCTTTCCAGGAGGAGCCCTGGTAGAGGGGCCACATAGAACATGTGGGGGGGGCAAGGAAGGTGTGCAGGGTGGAGGAGTACAGTGGTAACCAGCAGCCGGAAAGCCGACGAGCAGCCGACAAGCCTTGCCGGCGTCCCCGGGCAGCCGCAGAAGCCGCCGAACAGCTGACGAGTCATGCCGGCGTCCTCGGGCAGCCACGGAAGCTGCCGAACAGCTGACGGGCTTGCTGGCATCCTCAGGCGGCCACGGGAGCCACCACACAGCTGATGGCCTTGCCGGCGTTCTCGGGCGGCCGCGGAGGTCGCCGAACAGCCAGGGGGGCGCGGCGGCACCTCCAAGCCTCCGCCGACCAGCTGGGAGACCGCGGCGGGCTGGAGACCCAGGAACGGACTCGCCAGCGTGTGCCGGCCACCGGCCAGCTGACGGATAGCCGGATGGTGGGGGTGGGAGCTGCGGAGCGAGTGAGCACGGAGACTGCTGAGGCGCGACAAAAGGGCCTCTGGGGGTGGTGGCTGCCCTTTTGAACTGACGTGACCGGGTGCTGGTTTAGCGGGCGGGGGGTATGTAAAGTGCTGGGAGGCGGTTGCTCCCAGCGCGGACTTTGATAGCGGAAAGCCTTAAACTGCATGCCAAAGTTTCCAGTAAACTTCAAACCACCTGTGAACCAGACGTCTCCTTGTCTTCTTTGCCAGGGGTGAGGTGAGGATCTTTGACAGAGCCCCTCCTGCCCAATCCTGCCTTTGTATATTATAAACCAAAACTGAAAACGTCTCAAGCAACCAAAAGAAAAGACAAACCTCTATTTTTTTCCTTTAACACTTTTGTTTTAGTAGCTCTCCATAACTTCAAGCCACAACACACACTACATCTCTATGGCAACTAAACATCACAGTTTAGTTCATTACCTTACTTTTATTATATAGAGTCCGTCAATTAAATGCTCTATTTAACAGTAAACAGCAAGCTTTCCCACAAAGGCCTGGTCTCTTTAACTGTCTTAGTTCAAATTTATACTAAAGCACTTTCATCAAAAGTAAAAATGACAAAAGTAAAAACAAAAAAGGCTCTTCCCTTACCTCTTTTAAAACTTTCTTAAAACTTCTCTTTGTTAAGCCTTTTGCAAAAGATTCTTGAATCTTTAAATCTCTTTGTTGCTTTTTTATAATCCCAAAAGAAGGTTTAATTTACCACAAGGAATCTTATCTTTGCCATAAAAGAAATCTCTCTATATCTGTAGATTAATTACTTCCTAAAGTGTTTAAGAAATGGGGAGGGCAGGTTTAATGTCTGTATAGGCTACACTGCAGCTAGGAGTGTAGATGGAATCAGTGGTGGCATTCAAATATGTGAACAACTGGTTCTCTGTGTGGATGCCGCTTCCGGAAGTCCATTCTGGGCCTGGGCAACAAAAAATTAGCTACCGGTTCTGCCTAAGTGGTGCGAACTGGCTGAATCCCACCACTGGATGGAATCCTGGAACTCCCGGCAGTAAGTCCTCTAGCCAGGAGGCAGCTGCAAAAATCAAGGCCAAGACCAAGGCCGGCTCAAAGAAAGCAGCCTCCAAGGCGGCCGACAAACAGGCCAACCGTAGGCATCGTGCCCTGGAGAGACAGTTCTCCCGTGCACAAAGACTGGCTGTAGGGGAGACGGTTAAGCCGCCCCCTACCACAAAGGTGGCACTACCTTGTGGCCCTCAACCTGAGCCTCAGGCCCCATGGTCACCAGAGCGGGATTCAGAGCGGGCGCCTTCAACTGGTCCTTATCAGGAACTCCTTTCCCTCTTTGAAGAGGAACAGGGAGTTCAGGACCCCAAGGCTCCAGAAGCCACATTTACCCCAACTGCAGCGGGGCTCCGACCCCTTGAGGGATCACCCCTGGTGGGCCAGGCTCCAACTGCCACCTTTACCCCCACAGCAGCGGGGCTTCGTGAGCTGGAGGATCCGTCCTTCAAAGCTCATCTGCAAGAATTGGTTTCTCAGGCAGTTGCCCAAGCCATGACGCCCATGAGGCGTCCTCCAGTGACTCCCGCCCCCATGCCTCCTATGCCATTACCTGACCCATCGAGGTCAGGTGCCCTCCAGTACCCAGTTTCTGATTCACCTCCTCACTCCTCTGCCAGCGGGGGCTCGGAATACGCGGAGTACAGTCAGGCGGAGGGAGAGTGGTCGGACGATGAGGAGCCTACTCAGGAACCTCCTCCTCTAATAGGACTGTTTAATCCCTCGCTATTTCCGTCCCTGCTCCGCAAGGCCTGTGCGACCAGTAGGATACACTCGGCTCAGCCTTCGGTACCTGAACAGGTGCCTGAACAGCTTCCTGGCCAAGACATGGATCCGTTGTTTTCTGAACCGGTAGTGCTACACAAACATATACCTTGCCCCCCCATGTTTTTAAAATCCATTAAGGGTCAATGGGAGGCCCCAGGTGCTCCCCCCTCTACTGGGGGAATAGACCGCAGGTTGCTTGACACAGAACCAGTCCTGAATGAGGCCCTGGAGGTGCCTGAGGTTGATGAGTCCTTACTACCCTTATATTCTGATTCCAGGGTACCTGGAGATATGGCGGAGGCGTTGAAGCCTGAGGATAAGAAATCCGAGGCTTCCTTCCGCAGGACACACCAAGCTTCAGCTTGGTCAATAAGAGCTTCTACCTCAGCCTCATTCTTCGCCAGGGTCTCTCTTATGTGGCTCCGCCAATTGCAGGCTAGAATTCCCCCGGAAGAGGTAAGAGTCCATCAGGACTTGACAAAGCTCATGGCTGCATCACAGTACATGGCGGACGTGTCTTTGCAGGCTGCCAGATTCTCTGCCCGTGCCATCGCATCCAACGTCTCCGCACGCAGGCTTCTATGGCTTAGAAATTGGAAGGCTGAAACTAGACACAAATGGCGTGTAGCTTCCGCCCCGTACCGCGGCGCCCGCCTCTTTGGGGAGGCCCTGACCCCCTACTTAGTCGAAAACAGGGAGAAACGAAGGGTTCTCTATCACCTTTCCAGGAGACCTGGCCGTCGTTTCTCCCCGTATACCCGTCGACAGCCCTTTCGGACGGGATCAGATTCGGCCTCAGCACAGGTCTCCCGGCCATTTCCCGCAGGTCTGGACCGTTCATTTGACGGCTGAATCACCCAGGCCCTCTCCAGCACCACTGATCAAGTGCTTCAGGTGTGGTCAGCAGGGACATCAAGCGGCGAATTGTCCGGTCCTGTATCCCCAGCAGAGAGGTAGATCGGGACCACCAGAAAGGAAGAAGCCCACTCAGCAGCCGACAAAAGAAAAGTCAAGCTGGGCCGCCCAAGAACCCGTCACCCAAGTCGCATCGCCTACGCAGGAGAGAGTCGAGACCCCAGCCAGATCCACCACCACTCTGGCTTCCTACGACAGCGATGATGAGGGGGAAAATGACCCGATGGTAAGTCGACCCATTCCACCTTTTTCACTCGCTGCCAAGCTCATAGTCCCTAAGACAGGGGTACAAATGGATTTGAAGGTGCTAGTGGACTGAGGGTGCTCCCGATGCATTATCAGCTTGCCAATTGCCCTTAAAATGGGCATACCAGCAAGATTATTTTCTAAACCCATGAGATTTGAACAAGCAGATGGATCTTTAATGGGAGGAACCTTAGTCACCCACCTAACTGAACCGGTACGTTTAGAAATAGGTGAACATTGGGAGCTCATCCGTTTTGTGGTGGCTCCAAAAATGACGGAAGCTGTGATTTTAGGTCTAGCCTGGCTAGACAAGTGGAAACCTTTCATTTGGTGGGAAAAGGGGATGAGGACCATGAGATTGCCAATAGGACCCAACCCCCCTCCTGGCTCTTTTGACATTAACGCAGAGCCCGATCCACCGGCAGAAACAGTGAAAATAGCCACCATTCCCCTGCCAGGGGACCCACTCATCCCCAGGGAGTACCGGGATTTAGCGGAAGCATTTAGTGAGAAGGAATGTGATGTACTACCACCACATCGGCCAAATGACTGCGCCATTGAAATATTACCGGGGGCCAAGCTCCCTAAACCAAAAATGTATGCTATGTCCCCCCTCGAAATGGAGGAACTACAACAGTATGTGAATAAAAATCTAGCCAGAAGCTTCATTGAACCGGCTAAATCCCAAGAGGTGGCGCAGGTGTTATTTAAGGAGAAAAAGGATGGATCACTGAGGCTCTGCGTAGATTACAAGGGGTTAAACTGTGTGAGTGTGGAGAATAAGTACCCCCTCCCCCTCCTGAAGGACCTACTAACCGATCTAGCAAAGGGCCATATCTTAACCAAATTAGATCTAAGAGAAGCGTACTACTGAGTAAGAATAAAAGAAGAAGATGAATGGAAAAGTGCTTTTAACTGTCCTATGGGCAGCTATCAATTCAAATTTATGCCATTTGGACTATAAGGAGCTCCAGCAGTTTTCATGCAGCTGATCAACCAGGTGCTGCACGATCATCTATACAAAGGGGTTTTGGTGTATCTTGATGACATCTTAATCTATAGCGAGAATATGACTGACCATGTGAATTTAGTGCGTGAGGTGCTAAAGAAACTACTAAATGCTAAATTGTATGTTAAATTATCAAAGTGTGAGTTCCACCAAACCCGACTGGATTATTTGGGCTACTGAATCTCCAGTGAGGGCATTGAGATGGATCCTGGCAAAGTGAAAGCCATAGTTGAATGGCAACCCCCGAAGACTCGAAAACAGCTTCAAAGCTTTCTGGGGTTTGCAAACTTCTACCGTCAATTCATTCCTTCATTTGCTGAAATTGCTTTACCTCTAACAGACTTATTAAAAATGGGTAAAGATGGGGGAAAGCCACGACTGGGCCAACCGCTAACATGGACTATGAACTGTCAAACCGCTTTTCAAAATTTAAAAAGACTTTTTGCAGTCGAGCCGGTCTTAAAGCACCCCTGCCCGGGGGAAACATTTGTGATTCAAGCCGATGCTAGCGATGTGGCAGTCGGAGCGGTACTTTTGCAAAAGAATCATGAGGGGGTCCTACAACCTTGTGCCTACACCTCGAAAAAGTTCACCGATTCCGAGAGGAGGTGGGCAGTTTGGGAAAAGGAAGCCTTTGCAATTCGCTGGGCTCTATTAACCTGGCAGCACTACCTAGAAGGGAGCAAGGTGCCTTTCGAAGTATGGACTGATCACAAAAACGTAGAGGCACTGAAAACTCCTCGCAAACTTTCCCCTAAACAAGTACGATGGGTGCAATACTTTAACCGGTTTAATTTCACCCTAAAGTACATACCGGGGGAAAAAAACCTTTTGGCTGATGCTCTATCCAGATTGCCCCAGTATAAGAGCCAGCGTGAACAAGTCAATGTTTTGATCATGCCAACGCCACAAATTGTTTCTCAATGAACACCACAGAAAACCCTGTCTACGACAAATCCGAACCCCAATGATCCTGTGACGAGAAAGCTGAAGCAGGAATTTCTCAATGATCAATGGTTTAAAGACTATCAAACCACCCTAACCTGTAGAGATGGACTAGCTTACAAAGGGGGGAAATTATATTTGCCTGAAACCCTCCGCCTCCATGCACTCCAACGGAGCCATGATGTGAAACAAGCCAGACACTTTGGCTATTTGAAAACACTACATTTAGTTCGCCAGCAGTTTTGGTGGCCGAGTTTGAAAAAAGACGTGGAAAACTATGTCAAAAGCTGTGCAGTATGTGCCACCATGAAGAGAATTCCGGGGAAGCCTCCTGGACTATTACAACCAGTCGTGGACCCTTCCCGGCCATGGGAAGAGAGTGCGATGGATTTTATAGTTGAGTTACCTGAAAGCAGAGGAAATACAGTAATATGGACTGTGATTGATCTTTTTTCGAAGCAGGCTCATTTCATCGCCTGCAAGGGACTCCCGTCAGCCCAGAAATTGGCCAAGATGTTCCTTAAGCACATTTACAGGCTGCATGGCACGCCAAAATGAATAATCTTTGACAGGGGGGTGCAGTTTACAGCCAGGTTCTGGAGGGGTTTCCTGAAAATAATTAGCTCATCACAGGGGTTGTCATCGGCTTTCCATCCGTCTATGAATGGGGCGGCTGAAAAAGTGAACTCGATGGTGGAGAAGTACCTTAGGTGTTATGTGGATTATCAACAAATGAACTGGTCTGACCTCCTCCCTTTCGCTGAGGTAGCTTACAACAACACCGTTCATAACAGCACTGGTTTCACGCCTTTTAAGATTGCTACGGGGAAAGAATTCAACTCAATACCTGAGTATCCTCAAGGACCCTCTACCTCCCAGACTCTTGACCAATGGATGTCAGGATGGGGGGAAGTTTGGGACAAAACTAAAACCGCACTGAAAAAAGCCTCGGAAACATATAAAAAGCAAGCTGATAAAAACAGGTCTCCCCAGAGATCATTCCATATTGGGGAAAAGGTTTATTTATCCACAAAATATCTACGACTTAAATTGCCTAGTAAGAAGTTGGGTCCGAAATACCTAGGTCCCTTCCCCATTGTCAGGATCATAAATCCAGTCACGGTGGAGTTGAAACTCCCACGACTTCTAGGAAAGATTCACCCTGTATTTCATTGCAGTTTATTAAAACCATTCCAGGGATCTACTTTACAACCTCCTCCCAAGAAAGCACCTGGTCCCCTAGTGGTAGCTGGACAAACACATTATGAAGTGAAACGTATTCTTGATTCTAGGTTTTACAAAGGAAAGTTGCAGTATTTAGTACAGTGGAAGGCATATCCATTATCAGATGCCACACAGGTAAAATCTAATTATGTGAAAGCTAATAGGCTCATCCGTAAATTCTACGACAAACACCCAAATAAGCCAAAGGGCAACCCTTAACCTATGCTTCTGTTTAAATCGCAGGACTACTCCTTTCTGTTAAAGGGGGCCAGATGTCAATGCTGTGACAATGGATGTCCACGCTCTGACAACTGAGATTCAGCAGCCATTTTACCTTTGCTTTTAATGTGCCTTTCTGTTCTTTTAGAGTTCAGATGTAGAAGGGGGGATGGGGTAAATGCTTGAGGGTTTAGCTAGCCATAACAATGCAGAAGTGTGGGAACTCAAGGACATTGTCTGATAAGCTTTTGGCGGGCTGAGGAGCCGGAGACAAGAGCCCGCATTTTGCTCTAATTGGGGAATGTGATTTATGACAGCTTTTGTGGGGTGGGAATTGCAACTTGTTACTTTGTATCTGGGGGGAGGGAATCTCAGTCTTGGGTTCAACTATGTAAGTGCCGATACTTTGTTTCCTGAATAAAATGTTCTTTGAGGAAGAAACTCTTGCCTTGAAGTTCTTTTAATTGGTTTCATCTATCGGAACCATGACATGTACATTCATTCTTTTGTATGGTAAGTGGATCATCCAATTTTAACAAATAGTGATGTATTACTAGAAATAGTGAACATGGTGATGCTATGTTGTCTCAAATGCTTCAAAATATTTACAATTGTTGGTAAACTTAATGTCATGGTTCGTATAGATGAGACCAGTAAAAGAGAACTCCAAGGCAAAAAGGTTTCCTTAAAGAACATATCTATTTGGCTACATAGTATCGGCACGATCAAAAGTGAAACTAAGACTGAAGTTCCCTCCCAAAGGTTACAATGTTACAAGTTGAACTTCCCACCCCAGTAATATGTCATAAATCACATTCCCCAATTAACTACTTGAGCGGGCTTTCTAACCGAAGCTTTAGCCCACCAAAATGCAATCAGCAATGACCTTGGTTCTCAAAGAACAATGTATTGTTTTGACTAAGCTAAAAAATACTCATCCCCCCTCCCAATTCTGTGGCAACCGAAAACGAAGGGAAAATGGCTTCAGCCAAATTCGTTTGTAGAGTTGACAGTGAGATCCCCTAAAAAAAAGAGAAATCCTGTAAATGAAGAAGAGTTAAAATTAGGAATCTCCTTGAGGTTTATTAGGATGTTTATCAAAAATTCTACATATCAATCTTTCAACTTTTGCATCAGTACGTTTCACCCAAGTGGCCTCTGATGATGGGTATCCTTTCCACTGTACTAAATACTGTAATTTCCCTTTGTACAATCTAGAGTCAAGAATTCATTTTATTTCATAATGAGTCTCTCCCTCTACTACAAGGGGATCAGGTGCGTGTTTGGGAGGGGGTCTTAAAGTCAACTCCCTGAAAGGTTTTAACAGACCGCAGTGGAAAACTGGGTGGATCTTTCCCAAAAGGCGAGGGAGTTTTAACTCTACTGTGACTGGGTTTATAATCCGGACTATAGGGAAAGGTCCAAGGTATTTTGGTCCCAATTTTTTGCTAGGCAACTTGAGTCTCAAATATTTTGTAGAGAGATAAACCTTTTCCCCTGCACGGAATGGTTTCTGAGGAGCCTTTTTTTTATCAGCCTGTTCTTTGTAAATTTTTGAGGCTTTCACTAAAGCCTTCTTTGCATTGTCCCAAACAGTTTTCCAGGAGGCCACCCACTGATCTAAAGTTTGAGAAGCAGGAGGGTCCTGTGGGTATTCAGGCATGGGAATGAACTCTCTACCAGTAGCTATTTTAAAAGGAGTGAGTCCAGTGCTGCTATGCACTGTGTTATTGTAAGCCACTTCGGCAAAAGGGAGGAGGTCAGCCCAGTTCGTCTGCTGGTAATCCACATAGCATCTAATGTATTGTTCCACCATTGCATTCGCTTTTTCAGCCGCTCCATTCATAGACAGATGAAAAGCTGACGATAGTCCTTGCGTGGATCCGATCAGTTTAAGGAAGTCCCTCCAAAATCTAGCAGTAAACTGAACCCCCCCTGTCCTAAATAATCCGTTTTGGTGCTCTGTGGAGCCGGTAGATATGTTTGAGGAACATTTTGGCTAACGTCTGGGTGGAGGGGAGACCAGAACAGGCTATGAAATGAGCTTGCTTTGAAAAAAGGTCAATCACAGTCCATATTACCATATTTCCCCTACTTTCTGGTAGTTCCACGATAAAGTCCACCCGGCCACCAAAACTGCCTCCGTACCAAATGTAAAGTCTTTAGATATCCGAAGTGGCCAGCTTGTTTGATATTGTGGCTGCGCTAGAGCGCTTGGACTCTAAGTGGCTCGGGCAAATATAGTTTTGACCCCTTCCAGGCTAGCCCATTTCAATAAGTCAGTATGTTAAAAGAACCAGTTAAAAGAACTTCAAGGCAAGATTTCTTCCTTAAAGAACATTTTATTAGGAAACAAAGTATCGGTACTTACATAGTTGAACCCAAGAATGAGATTCCCTCCTCCCAGATACAAAGTAACAAATTGCAATTCCCACTCCACAAGAGCTGTCATAAATCACATTCCCCAATTAGCACAAAACGCAGGCTTTTCTCTCCACCCTCTCAGCCCACCAAAAGCTTATCAGAACATGTCCTTGAGTTCCTACACTTCTACATTGTTATGGCTAGCTAAACCTTCAGACATTTACCCCATCCCCCCTTCTACATCTGAACTCTAAAAGAATAGAAAGGCACGTTAAAAGCAAAAGTAAAAATAGCTGCTGGTTCTCAGTTGTCAGAGCGACGACATCCATTGTCACAGCGTTGATATCCGACCCCCCTTAACAAAAAGGTGTAATCCTGCAATTTAAACAGAACCATAGGTTAAGGGTTGCTTCTTGGCTTGTTGGGGTGTTTGTCATAGAATTTACAGATGAGCCTGTCAGCTTTCACATCATCGGATTTCACCCAAGTGGCATCTGATAATGGGTATCCCTTCCACTGTACTAAATACTGTAACTTTCCCTTAAAAATTCTAGAATCAAGTATACGTTTTACTTCATAATGTGTTTGTCCAGCTACCACTAGGGGACCAGGTGCTTTCTTGGGAGGAGGTCGTAAAGTGGACTCCCGGAAAGGCTTTAATAAACTACAATGAAAAACAGGGTGAATTTTTCCTAGGAGTCGGAGTTTCAACTCCACTGTAACTGGATTTATGATTCTGACAATGGGGAAAGGACCTAGGTATTTTGGTCCCAATTTCTTACTAGGCAATTTGGGTCGCAGATATTTTGTGGATAAGTAAACTTTTTCCCCAACATGGAACGATCTCTGGGGAGCCCTTTTCTTATCAGCTTGTTTTTTGCAAGTCTCTGAGGCTTTCTTCAGCGCGATTTTCGTTTTGTCCCATACTTCCCCCCACCCCGCCAGCCATTGGTCAAGAGTCTGGGAGGTAGAGGGTCCTTGAGGATACTCAGGTATTGGGTTGAATTCCTTCCCCATAGCGATCTTAAAAGGTGTAAAACCAGTGCTGCTATGAACGGTGTTGTTGTAAGCCACCTCAGCGAAAGGGAGGAGGTCAGTCCAGTTCATTTGTTGATAGTCCACATAGCATCTAAGGTATTGCTCCACCATCGAGTTCGCTTTTTCAACCGCCCCATTCGTAGACGGATGAAAAGCCGACGACAACCCCTGCAATGAACTAATTATTTCCAAAAACCCTCTCCAAAACCTGGCCGTCAACTGCACCCCCGTCAGAGATTATGCGTTTTGGTGTGCCATGCAATCTATAAATGTGTTTTAGAAACATTTTGGCCAGTTTCTGGGCCGACGGGAGTCCCTTGCAGGCGATAAAATGAGCCTGCTTCAAAAAAAGATCAATCACAGTCCATATTACCGTATGTCTTCTGCTTTCAGGTAACTCAACTATAAAATCCATGGCAAACTCTTCCCACAGCTGGGAAGGGTCCGCGACGGGCTGCAACAGCCCAGGGGGTTTCCCCTGAATTCTTTTCATGGTGGCACATACTGCACAGCTTTTGACATAGTTTTCCACGTCTTTTTTCAAACTCGGCCACCAAAACTGCCGGCGAATTAAATGTAGCGTTTTCAAATAGCCAAAGTGTCCGGCTTGTTTCACATCATGGCTCCGTTGGAGTGCATGGAGGCGGAGGGTCTCAGGAAAATATAATTTTCCCCCTTTGTAGGCTAATCCATCCCTGAAGGTTAGGGCGGCTTGATTGTCCTTAAACCATTGATCGTTGAGTTCCTGTTTCAGCTTTCTTGTCACAGGATCATCGGAGGTTGATTTTGTCGTGGGCTGGACCCTCTGTGGTGTTAGTTGAGACACGATCTGTGGAGTAGGCATGATCGATTCATTGACTTGTTCTCGCTGGCTCTTATACTGAGGTAATCTGGATAGAGCATCCGCTAAAAAATTCTTTCCTCCTGGTATGTACTTTAGGGTGAAATTAAACCGGTTAAAGTATTGCACCCATCGTACTTGTTTAGGGGAAAGTTTGCGAGGAGTTTTCAGTGCCTCTACGTTTTTGTGATCAGTCCATACTTCGAAAGGCACCTTGCTCCCTTCTAGGTAGTGCCGCCAGGTTAATAGAGCCCAACGAATTGCAAAGGCTTCCTTCTCCCACACTGCCCATCTCCTCTCGCACTCGGTGAATTTCTTTGAGGTGTAGGCGCAGGGTTGTAGGACCCCCTCATGATTCTTTTGCAAAAGCACTGCTCCAACTGCTACATCGCTAGCATTGGCTTGAATTACAAATGGCTCCCCCGGGCAGGGGTGCTTTAAGACCAGTTCAACCGCAAACAGTCTCTTTAAGTTCTCAAAAGTGGTTTGACAGTTCATAGTGCATGCTAGCGGTTGGCCTGGTCGTGGTTTTCCCCCATCTTTTCCCATTTTCAATAAGTCTGTGAGAGGTAAAGCAATTTCAGCAAAGGAAGGAATGAATCACCGATACAAGTTTGCAAACCCCGAGAAAGCTTTGAAGTTGTTTTCGAGTCTTCGGGGGTTGCCATTCGATCACAGCTTGCACTTTACCTGGATCCATCTCAATGCCCTCACTGGAGATTCGGTAACCCAGGTAATCCAGTCGGGTTTGGTGGAACTCACACTTCGATAATTTGAAATATAGTTTAGCACTTAGTAGTTTCTTTAACACCTCCGCACTAAATTCACATGGTCAGTCATATTTTTGCTATAAATTAGGATGTCATCAAGATACACCAAAACCCCTTTGTATAGATGATCGTGCAGCACTTGGTTAATCATCTGCATGAAGACAGCTGGAGCTCCCTGTAGTCCAAATGGCATAACTTTGAACTGATAGCTGCCCACAGGACAGTTAAATGCAGTTTTCCATTCATCTCCTTCTTTTATTCTCACTCGGTAGTACACTTCTCTTAGATCTAGTTCAGTGAAGATACATCCCTTTGCCAGATGGGTTAGTAGGTCCTTCAGGAGCGGGAGGGGGTACTTATTCTCCACACTCACAGCGTTTAACCCCTTATAATCCACGCAGAGCCTCAGCGACCCTTTTTTTTTCCTTAAACAAAACCAAAGCCCCCACTTGGGATTTAGCCAGCTCAATGTTAGCCTCTGGCTAGGTTTTTATTCACATACTGCTGTAGTTCTTCCATTTCGAGGGGGGATATAGCATACATTTTTGGTTTAGGGAGCTTGGCCCCTGGTAATATTTCAATGGCGCAGTCATTTGGCTGATGTGGTGGTAGTACATCACATTCCTTTTCACTAAACGCCTCCGCTAAATCCTGGTACTCGCTGGGGATGAGCGGCTCGCCGGGTAGGGGAATGGTGGCCACTTTTACTCTTTCTGCTGATGAATCTGGTTCTCCGGTAACGTCAAAAGAATTTAGAGGGGGGTTGGGTCCTATCGGCAATCTCACGGTCCTCATCCCCTTTTCCCACCAGATAAAAGGCTTCCACTTGTCTAACCAAGCTAGACCTAAAATCACAGCTTCAGCCATTTTCAGAGCCACTACAAAACGGATGAGCTCCCAATGTTCACCTATTTCTAAACGTATGGGTTCAGTTAGGTGGGTGACTAAAGTTCCTCCCATTAAAGATCCATTCACTTGCTCAAATCTCATGGGTTTGGAGAGCAATCTTGCTCGTATACCCATCTTAAGGGCAATCGGCAAACTGATAATGCATCGGGAGCATCCTGAGTCCACTAGCACCTTTAAGTCCATTTGTACCCCTGTCTTAGGGACTAGGAGCTTGGCAGCGAGTGAGAAAGGTGGGACGGGCCGACTCACCATAGGGTCGTTTTCTCCCTTGTCGCTGTCGTAGGAGGGCAGAGTGGTGGTGGGTCCAGCTGGAGTCTCAGTTCTCTCCTGTGTAGGCGATGCGATCTGGGTGACGGGTTCTTGTACGACCCGGCTTAACTTTTCTTTTGTCGGCTGATGGGCAGGCTTCTTCCTTTCCAGCGGTTCTGATCTACCTCTCTGCTGGGGATACGGGACCGGACAATTCGCCGCTCGATGCCCCGGCTGGCCACATCTGAAGCACTTGATCGGCGGGCCCGTAGATGGCTTAGGGGATTCCATGGCCATGATTGCTGGGGTTCTCCATGGTGGCGGCCATCTGGCTTGTTCTGGCTTCGGCCCTGTTTCTGGAGGAGTTGGCTTCTTGTAGCGAGCAAGCTCAATGTCTAGCTTCACTGCCACTCGGTACCACTCCTGTAGTTGATCAAGAACCCCCCGAGTGATACAGGCTTGGGATAGATGGTCATCTAGCCCCTCTTTGAAGTGAAGCACCAGGGAGTGTTCTGGACACCTCTCCACCCAGTTTTTTTTCTGACTGGGAGATTCCTGAGACTAAAACTTGTCCTTGACAGCAACAAAAGATAAGAACTTGAAACAGCTGGGTGGAGAAAATATCTCTTTACAGTGGAAGTGGAGAGTTATTGACTTTTATTAAAAATAGCCTCCACTAAAAGACTATTTGTAAACATCACAGAAATGGAGGAACACCAGCCACAGCTTACTGTCAAACTTATAATTGAAAAACTCCGAGAGGTCACTGAGCTAGTGAATTCTAGAATGAAAGATTTACGTGCTACTTTAAAGCCACAAAACGCAGCTTCAACCTCATTAGATGAATCTACATCCCAAAGAGCAACAGAAGAAGATGGAACTAATAACAAAGTGGACTTTAAAGATTGCCAGCTACAATTTACCCAGAATTCCGACACTCAAATTTTGACCTCACTTAAAGACTTTACAACTACAACAACAACAGAAACTCAACAAAGCAATGCTAAGATGGAACGTGCAGAGGAATTACATACACAATATACTGAGACTCTAGACCAGGGCTTTTCAACCGGTGGTATGCGTACCACTTGTACATTAATGAGTGGCAGGTGGTACGCAGCCCTGCCTAGCCAAGTGTAGTGGGGAAGGGAAAGAGCCAGCACAGACAAAGACTTACAGTGAGAGAGTCCTCTGGAGCTGCAAAGGCCCCAGGCTCACTTCTGGCTCACCCTCCCCCATGAGAAAGGAGGAGGGGGGCGGAGACAGGAGAGGCTATAAAAGGCAGTTTGGGAGGGAGAGAGAAAAAAAGCAGCAGCCTTGGGAGGAGGCAGGGTCAGCTCTAGCTGCACCGAAGGGAAAGAAGAAGGAGGAGGAGGGTGGGGGGAGAGGAGATCAAGCAGGCCGGCCATGAGCCAATGTACAACTGCTGTGGCAGCCACCTGTGCTGGCAGCAGCAAACAGGCAAGAAATGCAGTGGGGGAGGGGTCGCCCTCCATGAGGAATGAAAAAAGGCAGCAATGGCTGGAGGTGAGGTACGGAGGAGGGAGGGAGGGAGATGGAGAGTGGAAGGATTCTTATGTGCTTTTGTGACTTTGAAGTTCTGGGATTTGTGCAATGTGGGCTTTGTGTTCTTAAGGAGTGTTTGGCAATTTCTATTTGGCTGATGTCTCCTGTTAGCTTCTATTGCTCTGCTGTTGTTAGCTGTAAGTTTTGCTGCAAGGGATTTTGAAGTATTTTTCTCCTGAATGGATTTTGCCTATAGCATTCCTTTACTTATGAATGGAGCCATTTGGGAAGGCTGCCTTAGCCGGCAGCCAGTACTTACATTTTTTTTTCTTCCTTAAGTGCCGGCTGCACTCCTTAACTTTCTTTTCTAGCCAGTAGCTAATTCTTAAAGGGGAATGTGCCTTTTTAAGCTAGTTCACTCAGCAGCTTGTCTTTTCTGTCTCTGGAGGCCTTTCCTTGTTTGATCAATATATGGAAGAGGAAAATATGGGGGGTGGGGTTCAAATTCTTCCTTCAGAAGGAGGTGGGCATGAGAAAGAGGGAGGGAGGGAAGGAAGTCCACCTTAGCACTTGGCCACCAGCAGCCCTGCCATTTACTTTACTTGTCAAAAGGTTGCAGAAGGGGATCACATGACCCTGGGACACTGTGACCATCATAAATATGAATCAGTTGCCAAGCATCCAAATATAAATCACATGACCCTGGGCATGCTGCAATGGTCATAAGTGTGAAAAATGGTCATAAGTCATTTCAGTGCAATTGCAACTTTGAACATGTTTTTTTTTTTTGGTCATCAAGTTTTTGACACCTTGCTAGGTGGTACTCGAATATTGCCATATCCTAAAAGTGGTACAATCGGTAAAAATGTTGAAAAGCCCTGCTCTAGACAACCCAGGTGATTCAAAAACAACTACAACACTGAACATGACCTCTCATCCAAACCAGCCGAAACCAGAAGAACAAGAAGACCAGCCTGAACGTGTGATAAATGCATTAACTCAAATATGGCGACCTAAACCATTTGGCCAACAATTCAATGACTGTGAAGGGACTGGCTTCCTTGATAGGCTGATGATTGGATGGTCTCCCCTGATTCAAATGATATATGCAGGAATGGAGGGAGAGCCACTTGAGGATCTAAAAGGTTTTTTATGGAAGCCGGCTTGGCACAAAAGGAAGGCCAGAGTTAGACTTAAAATGGCTTTCTTTATGTGATATTTAATGAAAGAGCTTTAAATTCTACGTAATGAGATATGGAGATTTTAAAAGTTGTTATTTGATTTAACATTTAGGATTTATATCTATAAGGGAAATAAATTAGTTATTCAAATAATTGTTTTGAATTATAAATGGAAGATGGATTTAGAGGATAAAGGTTATTTTATAAGTAAGCGATGATATTAGAATGAGAATTAGAATATGACTGTGAAATAAATTAAGAATCTACTGGAATAAATAATAAATGTATTTTAGATATGATATTATTTTGCATGAACTAGGGAACCGTGGGTTATCTGAAACTTCAACATTATTGGACACTAAGACAACTGAAATATTGTAATTGAAACCAGACAAAAATCAAAAACAGGAGCTGGAGACATATAATTTAAAAGTTGTTTATAAATGTTTTAAATGATTAAGTTATAACTAACAATTTATTAATTTGAATTTGGTATAATAACTAAGGGAAACAGAGAGGAAATTTTTGATGATGTAAACTGATATATGTATGGATAAGTATGTTATTGGACTATGTATTACCCAACCACCATGTTGCTTCCTTAAATACTTGAAGTCTTGTAAAAATGGAAAATCAATAAAACTTGTTTAAAAAAAAAAAGTGGCCTTAAGAGGTGGCGCCATTATGGGTTGCTGTCTGCCTAATTGCTGTTTTCCCCCCAGCTGCGGTTGCACGCCCCACTGCTGCTGGCCCCCCAGCGGCTGCTGTGCGCCTAGTGGTTGCTGTCTATCCAACAGATCACGCAGTCGCCCCAGCTGTTGAACCAAGTCTCGTTGAACCCCCACGTTCAGGTCAGCTCCTCGCACAGGCCCTGGGCTCAGGTGACGATGGTGGTGGTAATCGGGGCTGCGTGACCGATGGTAGTAACGGTCAGGGCTCCCATGGTACTGGTAGCGATCTGGGCTTCGGTAGCGTGGTCGTCTCTCGGGGCTGTCATAGTGATCACGCCATCTGGAGCTTTCGCGGCAGTGATGCCTGTTAGGAGACCGTGATGAACGACGCCAATCAGGGCTTCTCCAATAGGCAAGGCGGTCACGTTGCGAGTGGCGTTCTGGACTCCTTGACGCTCGACGACAGCCCGGACTGTCACCCCATGACCAACGGTCAGGGGTCTTCCTTCCCACTGGGCTTGAGGTCAATGCTGGTGGCTCTGAGCGTGGAGTTGTCGCCCGAGCTCCATCACTAGGGCTAAGGCTTCTTCTGGGCATAGATTGGTGCTGACCTCACCGGTCATCAAGCTCACTAGTGACCTGTCACTCGCTTGTCACCTCTAGCCCCTCGAACTTCTCCACCAACTTCTCCACCAATTGGCTACAGACTGCAGACAGGTACTTCCACTCATCCGAATCTTCTGCTGCCGCCAACCTTTTTGTTCTTCTCCGTTCAGGGGAGCGTGATTCCCGTGAGGCACCCGCTTGCAACTCTGACTCAGCCACTCTCGAAGAACTCTTAGGGTCTTCACTGGGCAGGGTCCACTCCGAGGACCACAATAACTCCCGCGTTTTGGGTCTCGCTCCCACCGCTAGAAGTTCCGAAATCACTTTCTCCAACGATGCAAGGGCTTGCGCTCCCTCCGCTGAGGCAGTTGCCATGGTCGGGGTGCTGGCCGTGGGTGCATCTTTTTTCTCCATGCTGAGAACTTCCCTGAATCTTTGTCAACCTCCCCTCTGAATTGGGACGGTGACTGGAGCCCAGGACCCCAAGGATGTTAGAGCAGAATAGATTCTTGGGTTAATGTCATGGTTCCAATAGATGAAACCAGTTAAAAGAACTTCAAGGCAAGATTTCTTCCTTAAAGAACATTTTATTAGGAAACAAAGTATCAGTACTTACATAGTTGAACCCAAGAATGAGATTCCCTCCTCCCAGATACAAAGTAACAAATTGCAATTCCCACCCCACAAGAGCTGTCATAAATCACATTCCCCAATTAGCACAAAATGCAGGCTTTCCTCTCCACCCTCTCAGCCCACCAAAAGCTTATCAGAACATGTCCTTGAGTTCCTACACTTCTACATTGTTATGGCTAGCTAAACCTTCAGGCATTTACCCCATCCCCCCTTCTACATCTGAACTCTAAAAGAATAGAAAGGCACGTTAAAAGCAAAAGTAAAAATGGCTGCTGGTTCTCAGTTGTCAGAGCGACGACATCCATTGTCACAGCGTTGACAGGCACCTTGCTCCTCTCGAGGAAATGGCGCCAAGTAAGCAGGGCCCATCTCACCGCAAAGGCTTCCTTCTCCCAAACAACCCACCTTCGCTCAGTGTCTGTTAGTTTCTTAGAAGTGTAGGCGCAGGGTTGCAATTCTCCCTTTTGGTTTCTTTGCAGAAGATCTGCCCCCATAGCCACATCGCTAGTGTCGGCTTGGATGATGAACTGCTCCTCAGGGTTGGGGTGTTTGAGAACAGGTTTGGCAGCAAACAGTCTCTTTAAATTCTCAAATGCTGTTTGGCTTTCCATAGACCATGGCAGGGGCTGACAAGGTCATGGCTTGCCCCCATTTTCCCCCATGTTTAATAGTTCAGTAATTGGTAAAGCGATTTCAGCAAAAGAGGGGATAAATTGCCGGTAGAAATTGGCAAATCCCAAAAAACTTTGGAGTTGTTTACGGGTTCGTGGGGGGTTGCCATTCGATCACCGCTTTAACTTTGGCTGGATCCATTTCAATGCCTTCACTGGAAATCCTATACCCTAGGTCAGGGCTTTTCAACCTTTTCACCCATTGTACCACTTGATCCTGGGCTCCTGCCCACCTCACTTGCTTGCGCTTCTGGAAAACATGTTGCTTGCTAAGTGAAGCCCCAGGATCAGCGCCGGGCTACAGCTGATCCGCGCTTCTGGGGCTCAGCTGTAGCCACGCTCCTGGGGTCCTGCCCAGCTCACTCGCTCGCTAACTCAACCTTCGCCTGAAAACACGTGCTTGCTAAACACGCCACTCCCTAACTCAACCTTCGCCTGAAAACACATGCTTGCTAAACACGCCACTCCCTAACTCAACCTTCGCCTGAAAACACGTGCTTGCTAAACACGCCGTTCACTTGCTAGCCCTTCCCCCCAAAACATGCCACTTGCTCACTCATCCTTCCTCGCTCGCTGTTCCTCGAAAAACAGGCCGCTCGCTCTGTCTCTCCTCACTGCTTCAGTAAGAAAAGCCTCTTCTCTTCTCGGTCTGCCCCTTTTATACCTTCTCTTCTCTCTGCCCTCCTCCTCCTTTTCTCTTCTGGGTGCACCGGAAGCTCCAATTACTATGTCACCACGTGGCAGATCCTGGGGATTCTGCCAAGCTCTGCAGCTCCAGCTGATCTCCTCCAGGTCTGTGCGGCTCTGCTTTAACTGGTTCCCTCCCCCACTACAATTAGCTAGGGCTCGCATACCACCAGCCAGGTGCTAAAGTACCACTGGTGGTATGCGTACCACGGGTTGAAAAGCCCTGCCCTAGGTAGTCCAGGCGTGTCTGATGGAATTCACATTTGGAGAATTTTGCGTAAAGTTTAGTGTTCAGCAGTTTTTTGAGTACTTCGTGCACTAATTTAGTATGTTCTGCCATGGTCTCTGTATAAATGAGGATGTCATCAAGATAGACTAAGACCCCCTTGTACAGGTGATCATGTAGCACTTGATTGATCAATTGCATGAACACTGCAGGGGCTCCCTGCAGCCCAAAAGGCATAACATTGAACTGAAAGCTTCCCAGGGGGCTGTTAAACGCTGTCTTCCACTCGTCTCCTTTTTTAACTCTCACTCGCTAGTACGCCTCTCTTAGGTCCAGCTTGGTAAAAAACTTTCCTTTTGCCAAATGGGCTAACATGTCTTTCATTAAAGGGAGGGGGTACATATTCTCCACACTGACCCTGTTTAACCCTTTAAAATCCATGCACAGCCTCAGTGACCCATCTTTTTTCTCTTTAAAAAGCACAGGGGCGGCTACTCAGGATTTTGCTGGCTGAATGAATTCTCTAGCCAAATTCTTATCAATGTACTCACTCAGTTCTCTCAACTCGCGGGGGGTCATTGAGTACATTTTCAGCTTGGGCAGTTTGGCTCCCGGCAAAATCTCAATAGCACAATCGGTTGTTCTGTGGGGAGGCAGGATGTCACACTCTGTTTCGCTGAATGCCTCAGCTAAGTCTCGGTATTCACTTGGGACGAGCGGTATCCCAGGCGGGGAGTTTATGGCAGTTTTCAGGGTTTCAAGAGATTGCCTCTGGGCTTCACTTGTGTCGCTAGTGGGGGTGGGGGGTGAAGGTCCCGTTGCTAGCCTTAAAGTCCTCATTCCATTTTCCCACCAGATCTAGCTATTTATCTAGCCAGGCTAGTCCCAAAATTACTGCCTCAGTCATTTTTGGGACCACCACAAAATGGATAAATTCCCAATGCTGCCCTAGCTCTAGGCGTACTGGTTCGGTCAAGTGAGTGGCTGGAGCCCCACCTATCAGGGATCCATCTGCCTGTTTGAACCTCATGGGTATGGGCAATAATTTGGCACAAATACCTAGTTTGAGCACCGTGGGGAGGTTGATCAAACACCAGGTGCAACCAGAGTCAATTAAAACATGTAAATCCATTTGCGCTCCCATCTTAGGGACCAAGAGCTTTGCAGAGAAGGCAAAAGGTGGGACAGGCTGACTCACCATTGGGTCGTCTTCTCCTTCATCATCACTGTCACAAGGAGCAGGCAGAGGCAAACTTTCAGTCAGGGTCTCAGGTTTCCCTTGGGAAGGAGAGGTGACCTGCGTGGCTTGCTCTTGGCTGGCCCAATTCGATTTTTCACGTATTGGTCAGGATCCTCTCTTAGGTTTTGCAGAAGCAGCAGGTGCGCTTTTTGGCGGAGAAAAAGAACTGGACAGTCGGCTGCCCGGTGCCCTGGTTGACCGCATCTGAAGCACTTGATCGGAGGTCCCGCAGGTGCTCTAGGGGCTCATGGCAGGTGAGAGCCATCGAAGAACCTGACGTCTCACTTGGTCCTGCTTTGGTCTGGATCCTGGCACAGAAGGTTTTTGGTAGCGGTTCAGCTCGATGTCTAAGTTTATTGCTAGACGGTACCATTCGTGCAGCTGGTTAGGGATCCCCCTGTAGGTACACGCTTGGAACAAATCATGATCTAGCCCAGCCTTAAAATGGTGAACCAGTGACCATTCAGGCCACTGCCTGATCTGCCCAGCCACCCTTCGGAACTCTCTCATGTACTCTTTCGCCGATTGGCCCCTCTGCTTCAATCCGTGGATGTCTTTTTCAGCCTGCAGAGCTTGGGATTCATCCTCGAATCTGGTTCTCAGTCCGCGTATAAATAGGTTGAAATCCCAGAGCTCTGGTGATTGCTCATCATGCAGGCAATTCATCCACTCTGCTGCCTCCCCTTCTAGGTTTGCTGCCACCACATCAACCATACTGCCGGGGTCTGGGTAGGCACGGGCATTACGATTCATGTGAGCGAATACCTGGTTCAGGAAGGAAGGTAGCTTCACAGGATCCCTGTCAAATGTGGGCTTGATGGGACTTCTGGTTTGCCATCGCGGCCGCCACGGACGCTTGAAGGCGAGCTCCGTCTTCCGCATTCGGTTTCGCTCTGCTGGGGGACCCTGGAAAGGGTCGAAAGTTGCCCTGTAGGGGCGATGAGCAAGGAGGGGACCTCCGCTTGATTGCAGGAGGGTGGCAGCCCTTCCGCTTGATCCGGGGCAGCCCTCCAAACCGGCGGAGGAAAGACCGGCCATAGTAATATGGCCCGTCACTAGGCTGTAGACAGCCGAAGTCAAACTTACCACCAAGCACTTCGAAAGCAATGCAGATGAAAATGGGTGAGATCCAATCTTCTCTTTACCCCAAGTACTTTCTTTTCCTGTAAAAGCTGCCTGAAGTATCTTTCCCCCTGTGAGGAGAGAGGGAAGGGAATTTCTATCCCACCCTCTAAGAACAGTGGCGACTGACTACCCAGGGGAATTAAAGCACTAAAAGAACAACTTTAATCTAATTGGATTTATATGTTCCTGAAACTTGGGGACCAAAATTTTTCCTATTTTTACTGGAGACTTTTGCTTTTATCTACAAAAAAGAAATAAAATTGGAAAAAGGATTAGAAAAACTTTGGACTTAAAAAACTTTAAACGGCATCGGTGACATCTTGTGGCGAAGCTTGGTATTACAACTTGTTATTTCCTAAAAGAGACTTGGCTCGAAGCCCAGACCTTAGATAAGACTCTTCTGACCTTGGCACCACCTGTGAGAAACTCAGCTGTAAGAGAACAGCTGGGCGGCATAACTGGCCTACTTGAACTGTGAATGTAAACCTTTACTGACTTTCAGAGTTTTATGTGGGGAATTGCCTTCCTATCTCTTTATTTGAGGAATATTGGTTACTATATGAGATGATGAAATACCTTGGACTATAAAATCTTGCTTGACAAACGATTTCTACTATAAAGACTATTTATAAACATGTGAAAGAGATGGATGAAGACCAGGAAAAGATCCTTTCCATGTTGAAAGCAATACATGAAACCATTCTTTCAGCTTGTGATAAAATAAGACCTAACATAAAAGATCAAGATGCCAGCTTAGATACACAAACCCAAACTTTGACTACAACCAAAGAACTAACAACGCAGAAGATAACAGAAGAAGTGGAACAATCAAATATTAAGACAGAGGACTCAATTGACAAACAAATACAGTTAATGGAAAATCCAGAAAAGGGAGTGACAACACTGAAAATGGAAAAGACTTTCTATATAAATCAGAAGAAATTTGAGAAAGAAGAAGAACAGATTGAATGGAAGATAAACATATCAGGGCAATCATGGGGAATTGGAATAATAGGGAGACAACTTAAGGAATACAAATGGGCTAGTCCTTCCAAAAAAATGGCAATTAAATGGTCTCCTTTATTTCAAATAACATATATAATAATAGAAGTAGATCTATTTGACGATATAAAAGCACTGATATGGAAGCCTAGTTGGCAAAGGAAGAAAGCCAGAATAAGGCTGAAGAAAATTGGGGTTTTGATTTATTACAGTAGTGGCCAAAATTGTGGAAACTTTTTGGGAAAAGTGTACAGTAGAAATGCCACTTTGGGTTAAGTTTCCACCAATTTTTCTTCTAATTTCTTTATAACTGTAGCCTTGTTCACTTAATAATACTATTTTACACCGCTTTCTGGGCAACCAGTCAACTCTTTGCACCATTACTTTAATTTTATTACATTTTACAAGCTCACTAAATGAAAGAAGAAAAAAACCCCAACCAACTTGATAGCGATCACATAACACACTGACAAATGTCCTCCTCTCAGCTTCAATACATGACATCAATAACTGAATCCTACTGTGATCTGATTGGTTCATTGCCAAAACAAGATGACACCTGATTGGCTCTCTAAACACTCATGCTCATTGGCTACAATCAGATGAAGGAAAGCTACCTGATATCAACCTAAGCAATTTGTGCTTCCTTTTTCTGGTTATTTGGCTATACCTTTTCATAGAATACAGTACAGATAATTGAACAAACTTTGTTGCATTACTGTACATTCTTGATTAAATTATCTTTCCATTGATATATAATTTTATGGTACTACTCCCCCAAAAAAGTGGTGTTATTAGCCATCAAACCTCAAAAATACACTTTTCCCAAAAGGTTTCCACAATTTTGGCCACTATTGTAGAAGGGATTTCATATTATTAATTAGAGGGTTAAAGGGAGAAGTTGAGATAAGGGGAATTCTGGTCATTAGATTTAAAATATTTGGAAATTAGTTGAAAATAAGGATTTTATCTGTTTAATATTTAAAAATTAGACCTAAAAGAAAAAAAATTAATTATTATGAATATGTTTGATTTATTGATTAACCCAGGTAATATATATAATGGTTTTGATTTATTAAAGGGGATAATGTATTATTAAATAGATGATTTAATATGGTGGGAAATAGCTAACTTTTAGGAAATAGAACAAGATTATATTCAAATAGATAAAATGTGTATTTTGGATATTAGATTCTGTTATGAATTGAGATAAGGGAAATCTTGGTTACCTAAAGCCTGAAAATTATAAATATTAAAGGTTAAATTGGAATATTGAGGGGAAACTAAAAATTGGGGAAAAATTAATAACAGGATATGGATTGTTTATGAAGATTGAATGTAAAAGATAATTAAGATACGCATAAGCTAAAATTTATTGATAAATGTAATAATGATGTTTTTACTGAGTTAATATAATAAGAACTGTATTAGCTTAGATACGAGACAGTAAATGTTAAGGGAAAAAGAGAGGAAATATTTGATGTTGTAACTTGAGATTTGTACTGAAGATTTTGTTATCGAACTATTGATTAACCCAGCCACCACGTTGCTTTTTAAATACTTAAATGTAAAATTGGAAAATTAATAAAATATTTTAAAAATGTGGGCTTGATGGGAGGGGGGTCCACTGGGTGCCGCTCCAAGAGGGCTTGTATTAGGCCAGGCGGCTGGTGCTGGTCTCGTTGTAAGCCCCCTGCTTGGCAAACCCTTGGCTGGGGTCCTGGGCTGGCAAGGCGCCGGTGACGGTCAGGGCTGGCTCAACGTTGGTAACGGTCAGGGCTGGCCTGGCATCGGTAGCAATCAGGGCTGGCTCGACGTGGGTAATGGTCAGGGCTGATCTGGAGTCGGTAACGATCAGGGCTGGCCCGACGAGGGTGACGGTCAGTGCTGACCTGGTGCCGGTAACGATCAGGGCTGGCGTAGCGTCACTGACGATCAGGGTTGGCATGGTGTTGGTTCTTTTGCAAAAGTACCGCTCCGACTGCTACGTCGCTGGCATTGGCTTGGATCACAAAGGGCTTCCCCGGGCAGGGGTGCTTTAGGACCGGCTCGACCGCAAACAGTCTTTTCAAATTCTCAAAAGCAGTTTGACAGTTCATAGTCCATGTTAGCGGCTGACCTGGTCGCGGCTTTCCCCCATCTTTGCCGGTTTTTAACAGATCCATGAAAGGTAAAGCAATTTCGGCAAATGAGGGGATGAATTGACGGTAAAAGTTGGCAAATCCCAGAAAGCTTTGAAGCTGTTTGCGAGTCTTTGGGGGTTGCCATTCAATTACGGCTTTCACTTTTCCAGGATCCATTTCAATACCCTCACAGGAAATTCTGTAGCCTAAATAATCCAGTCGGGTCTGGTGGAATTCACACTTTGACAATTTGACATATAGTTTGGCATTCAATAATTTTTTTAACACCTCTCGCACTAATTTCAGATGGTCAGCCATATTCTTGCTGTATATCAGGATGTCATTAAGATACACCAAAACCCCCTTGTACAAATGATCGTGTAGCACCTGGTTGATCAGCTGCATGAAGACAGCTGGAGCCCCCTGTAGTCCAAATGGCATAACTTTAAACTGGTAGCTGCCCATAGGACAGTTAAAAGCGGTCTTCCATTCATCTCCTTTTCTTATTCTTACTCGGTAATATGCTTCTCTTAGGTCCAATTTAGTGAAGACGCTCCCCTTTGCTAGATGGGTTAGTAGGTCCTTCAGGAGGGGGAGGGGGTATTTGTTTTTTTTACTCACAGCATTAACCATTTGTAATCCACGCAGAGACGAAGCGACCCATCTTTTTTCTCTTTAAATAATACTGGAGCCCCCACCTGGGATTTAGCCGGTTCAATGAAGCCTCTCGCTAGGTTTTTGTTCACATATTGCTGTAGTTCTTCCATTTTGAGGGGGGTCATAGCATACATTCTCGGTCTTGGGAGTTTAGCCCCCGGTAATAGTTCAATGGCGCAGTCATTTGGCCGATGAGGTGGCAGGACGTCGCACTCTTTCTCACTAAACACACCCGCTAAATCCCAGTACTCGCTGGGAATGAGTGGTTCGCCTGGCCGGGGAATGGCAGCTATCTTTGCTGATTCGACAAATGGCTTAGGCCCTCCAGTAACGTCAGCAGACTCAAGAGGGGGTTTGGGCCCTATAGGCAATCTCACAGTCCTCATCCCCTTTTCCCACCAGATAAAAGGTTTCCACTTATCTAGCCAGGCTAGTCCTAAAATCACAGCCTCAGTCATCTTTGGAGCCACCACAAAACGGATGAGCTCCCAATGTTCACCTATTTCTAAGCGTATAGGTTTGGTAAGATGGGTGACTAAAGTTCCTCCCATTAAAGAGCCATCTGCCTGTTCAAACCTCATGTGCTTGGAGAGCAATGTTGCTCGTATACCCATCTTAAGGGCAATTGGCAAACTGATAATGCACCGGGAACATCCTGAGTCCACTAGCACTTTCAGGTCCATTCGTACCCCTGTCTTAGGGACTATGAGCTTAGCAGCTAGTGAAAAAGGGGGAATGGGTCGACTCACCATCGGGTCGTTCTCCCCTTCGTCGTTGCTGTCATAGGAGGGCAGAGCGGTGGTAGGTTCGGCTTGGGCCTCGGCACTCTCCTGTGTGGGCGATGTGACCTGGGTGACAAGTTCTTGCACGATCCAGCTTGATTTTTCTTTTGCCAGCTGTTGGGCTGGTTTCTTCTTCCCTGGTGGTCCCGATCTACTCCCCTATTGGGGGTATGGGATCGGACAGTTCGCCGCTCGGTGTCCCTGTTGTCCACATCTGAAGCATTTGATTGGTGGGCCAGCAGGTGGTTTTGGGGATTCCGCAGCAGCGATGGCTGGGGGTCTTCGTGGAGATGGCCGCCTGGTCTGCTCCGGTTTCAGTCCGGCTTCTGGAAGAGATGGCTTCTTGTAAGCTCGACGTCTAGTCTCACTGCCGCCTGATACAACTCTTGCAGTTGATCAGGGACAGCCCGGTAGATGCAGGCCTGGGAGAGGTGATCATCTAGCCCCTCCTTGAAGTGATGTACTAGGGATTGCTCAGGCCACCTTTCAATCCGACCTGCCACCTTGCGAAACTCTCGCATGTATTCCAACACAGGTCTGCCGCTTTGCTTTATCATGTGAATTTGTTTTTCGGCTTTGAGGGCTATGGATTGGTCCTCGAACCTGGCCCTCAACCCCAGGAGGAAGAGATGGAGATCCGTCAGTTCAGGCGCCTGCTCGTTGTACAAATTGTTTATCCACTCAGATGTTTCCCCTTCTAGATTAGCTGCGACAATGTCGACCCTAGCAGCTGGATCTGGGTAAAAATTGGCATTTCGATTCATGTGAGAACGTACTTGATTGAGGAAGAAAATCAGTTTCTCCGGGTCACCATCGAAAGTTGCTTTGAGGGGTGGTGCCATCATGGGCTGCTGCCCCCCCCATTGCTGCTGCACTCCTAGCGGTTGTTGACCTCCCAGCGGTGGCTGTGGCATCCCCAACTGCTGCAGGCCCCCCAGCGGCTGCTGTGCCCCAACCTGTTGCTGCCTGTTTAACAGGTCGCGCAGCTGCTGAATCAAATCATGTTGAATGCCCACATTCGGGTCTTCTCTCTGCACCGGCCTTGGGCTCGGGCTTCACCAATGGTGATGCTTGGGGCTGTGTGACCGATAGTAGTAACGGTCAGGGCTCTCATGATGCCGGTAACGATCCGGGCTTCGACGGTATCGGTGGTGGCTCAGGCTTCGGTAGCAAGGGCGTCTTTCGGGGCTGTCATCGTAGTCTCGTCATCTGGAGCTATCACGATGGTGGCACCTGTCAGGAGATTGCGATGAGTGACGCCGATCAGGGCTTCTCCAGTGGCTGGGGCTCTTGTGCCATGAGCGGCACTCCAGGGTCCTTAAGGAGCGGCGACGTCTCGGGCTGCTGCGTCCCGAATGGCAGTCGGGACTCTTCTTCCTCACCGGGCTGGAGGTTAACGCCGGTGGTTTTGAATGCGGGGAAGCCGCTCGCGCTCCGTCGGTGGGGCTAGGGCTTCTCTTGGGCACCAATTTGCATCGATCCCGCCGGTCATCGTGTTCACTTGCATGCGAGGAACTTCTTACTTCCAGCCCCTCGAACCTCTCCACTAACTTCTCTACCAATTGGCTGCGGACTGCAGACAGGTACTTCCATTCCCCAGAGTCCTCAGTGGCTGCCAATCTCTTGGTTCCCTGGCAGTCCGGGGAGCGTGATTCTCGAGAGGTCCCTGCCTGCAAGTCGGCCTCAGACACTTTCGAAGAGCTCGTCTTTGGCAGGGTTGCTTCGAGATGCTTGGAGTCTCCGCTGGGCAGGGTCCACTCTGAGGACCCTGCGTCTTTGGTCTTGCTCCCATCTGCAAGGCTTCCAAGCTTTCTTTCTCGGCCAGTGTAATGGCTTGCGCTCCCTCCGCTGAGGCAGCAGCCATGGCCAGGGTGCTAGTTACAGGTGCTTCTTCCTTCTCCATGCTGAGATCTTCCCCGAGTCTTTGTCAGCCTATCCCTTGACTTCGGGAAGGTGACTGGAGCTCAGGACCCCAAAGTGGTTAAAGTAGAAAGGAGTTTTGGGTTAATGTCATGGTTCTGATAGATGAATCCCATTAAAGAACTTCAAGGCAAGAATTCTTCCTTAGAGGACTTCCGGTTTTGGTGGCGGACGGGATGGATGGAAGAAACCGGCGCTCCGGCTTCCCAGTCTGATTTTGCTTTGCCTAGCGACCTTAAAGGGTCGGAAAGTTGCCCTGGAGGGGCAACGAAGAAAGAGGGAAACTCCAGGAGCTCGGATCAGGCGGCGGCCGATCGGAGCGAACGGAAGAAATCCTCTGAAAAGGCGGAGGAAAGGCTGCCGGATGAGCCGACGCAGCCCAAGTCATCCCCAGCCAGAGGGGAAGCGAGGAGCCGAAGTTTAAGTGCTCCGCTAAACAACTGACTGTCAACAGCGTGCTGAGATGGGTGAGCCAGTGCTTTATTCCTTCTCCTTGTGGATTATAAAACGTTGAGCCCCTGATGGGGAAGAGCTAAAAGCAAAGACACCCAGAAGAATTAATTAAAGCAGCGAGTAACTACAAAGGGGAAAAAACCCTTAAAGAATATCAGACATTGATAAATGAGTCTATGAGGACATCTAGTGGCGAAAGAAGAAATGATAGCATAAATAAATACTGGAAAAACTCTTTTGACCTTGAAAAAACAGCACCTGCAGAAAACAAAGTGCCTTGGTGTGAGATTACAAGGGAAAAGACTCTTTATAGTTACATTTGTTGACTTTGGCTATAATTAAAAAGAAATTATTTGGAGAAAGTGAACGCTTTGCTTCAGAGACTTGACTGGAGGAGGTGGATTTGTTATAAAACAGCTGGCTTCTTCCTACATTCAGGACTCTATTTTAACATTGTTGGCTGTAAAATGAGTACATCTAACATTACTAGACTTATGAAGAAGACTTCTTCTGCTCCCTCTGTTGGACAATCCAGCCCAACAACCCAGGGATCTATTGAAACAATGTTGCAGCATGAGAAAGTAAGCACTGCCCAAAATGAAATGCAGGCTTCATTAAAATTGATTCAAGAGATGATGGAAAAAAATCAAGAAGTGACACAAAAAAATCATGAAGAAACACAAAGTAATTTTGAGAAATTAAGAGAAGAAATCTGGGATATAAAGGTACAATTTGAAGCTCAACATCAAATGATTATTAAAAATGAACAAAGAATTCAGAAAATGGAAAATAAATCAGAGGATATTGACCAAAAACTGGAAATGTTATCACAAGAAAATGAAAAATTAGAACAAGCCAATCAAAATCTAGAGGAGGCAGTAGCAATTCTAGAAATGGAAAAGGCAGAACACTATTTGAGATTTCAAAATATCCCTGAGGACAGAGAAGAAAACATAGCAGATGAGCTTTTGGCAGAAGCCCTGAAGGCAGATAAAGCAGAGGTGCAAATGGAGATAGACGAAACATTTTGAATGAATTCAAGCTACGCAAGGAAGAATAAGCTGCCAAGAGAAGTACATGTAAGATTCATAAAGAAAACAACACGAGATGAAGTACTGAGAAAAGTGAGAGATGAGCCATTACAATATAAAAATAAAGAAATTGTGGTTTTAAAGCAGATATCTAAGAGAGTAAGAGATACTCGAAGACACTACCATTTCTTAACTACAAAGCTGATTGCAAAAGGCATAAACTTTAGATGGTTAATGCCGGAAGGCATCTTAATAAACTGGAATAATACAAGATACCGATTGGATTCAATCTGGAAGGCAGAGGACTTTGAAGTAAGAAATCGAGTAATTCTAGATGAAGGAGTGCAACAACGACAAGAGGAGAGCAAGGAACAAAAGCAAATGGAAGAGACAGCCCAAGGAACAACTATACAAGTAGGAGAACAGAAAGAGAAAGACGAGCAAGAGGGTGAAGGTGAAGGAATGGCCAGAGAACAGAGGATTACGAGAGCAACTAGACCTAAATATAAATAATGGAAATGGAAATGGAGAAAAAAAAATGGAATCTTTTCAGTGAATGTTAAATGGACTAAATTATCCATCAAAAAGAAACAAAATTTTCAGGAAACTAAAGAAATTGAATATAGATATAATTTGTTTGCAAGAGACACATATAAAAAAACAACATCATAAATTATTGGAACATCCCAAAATTGGGAAACTTTACTATGCATCAGCACATCAGAAAAAAGAGGTGTTGCTGTATATATTAAAGAGACAATAGATTCTAAGATGGTGTATGCAGATGAAGAAGGAAGAATTGTAATGGTAGAAATATATTTACACCAAAAACAAACACTGTTAGTAGCAATCTATGCACCAAATAATAATCAAGAAGAATTCTATCAAAGCCTACACAGAAAAGTAATAGAAATGGAGTATCAAAATATCTGTCTAGTAGGAGACTTTAATACGATAGTAGATGGAACAATTGATTATAAAAGCAGCAAAACAGGGAAAACTGGAAGAAGAAGATTACCTAGGACATTTTTTGAGATGACAGACGAAATTGGATTACAAGACGTCTGGAGGGAAATTAATCCAGAAAACTGCAATATACCTTTTATTCAAACAGCCAAAAATCCTGGTCAAGAATTGACATGATTTGGATGATGTCTGAACTGAGGATGAATATACAGGAAATTGAGGTAGAAATACGTAGGTACATGGGCAGATCATAATCCGTTAAAAGTGATATAGAAAGGAATACAAAAAAGACTAAGATGGACTTTAAATCAATCTATATTAAAAGAAAAAGAATTTATAGAACTAGCGAAAAAAGAAATGGAGTTCTTCTTTAAAGAAAATAAAGAGGAAGACACAACATTACAAAATGTATGGGATACTGCTAAAGCATACTTTAGAGGCATAGCTATAACATATACGGCAAAGAAAAATAAACAGAGAAGACAGCAATATGTATTATTAAAAGAAAAATTTGGAAAATTAGAATCAGAACTACAGAAAAATCCGCAGAAAAAGACTTTGAAAAGAGAAATGGAAATAATAAAACATAAACTAAATTTGTTGGACACAGAAAAAGTGGCAGAGCAGATAAAGAGAGCAAAACAGATTTTTTTTGAAAATGCAAATAAACCAGGAAGATGGTTAGCTTACAAACTTAAAAAACAGAAAGAGAAGAAAATGATATACAACTTGGTAGATGGAAAAGGCTCTCTACAGTTTAAAAATGAAGAAATAAAAAAGATAATTAAGGAATACTACAAGGAATTGTACGATAAAGAGGAAACTTCAAGAGAGAGAACTGTTCAATACTTAGAAGGAAATAATCTTCCAAAAATCCCAGAGACATTTAAAACCATGTTAGAGGAAAGAATTACAATGATGGAAATATTAGAGTCCATAAAAAGACAAAAAAATGGGGAAACACCGGGTCCAGATGGGTTACCGGCGGAGCTATATAAACACTTACAAGATATACTATGTGAACCATTGAAAGAAGTTTGTAATGGACTTTTGTTAGAGGCTAAACTTCCAGCCACGTGGATGGAAGCAAATATTACTCTAATACCAAAAGAAGATTCAGATTTGACACAGATTAAAAGATACAGACCGATTTCGCTGCTTAATGTGGATTATAAAATTTTTACTTCAATAATGGCAGAGAGACTGAAAAAATACTTAGTTGAATTCATACATCCAGACCAAAATGGCTTTTTACCAAAGAGACAAATTAAAAATAAGAGTGATAATGGACGTATTAGAATATTATGAATTACATCCAGGGAAGAATTCTTCCTTAAAGAACATTTTATTCAGGAAACAAAGTATCAGCACTACATAGTTGAACCCAAAACTAAATTCCCTTCCCCCAGATACAAAGTAACAAGTTGCAATTCCCACCCCCTGGAAGCAGTCATAAATCACATTCTCCAATTAGCCTGAAGCGCGGGCTCCCTCTACAACTCCTCAGCCCGCCAAAACGTTATCAGTTTGTGTCCTTGAGTTCCCACGGAGTTGCATTATTATTGTGGCTAGCTGAGCTCAAGCATTCACTCCATCCCCCCCTTCTACATCTGATTCCTAAACAGCAGAAAAAGCACGCTGAAAGCAGAGTAAAAATGGTTGCAATTTCCCTTAGTTGTCAGAGCGGGAACATCCATTGTCACAGCGTTGACACAGTGGTGATATCAAAATGATATATGGTATAACTGCATGCAGCTGCTAAAGCCAATGCTAGCATTATGGTCTCACTTCTTACTGTTGGTGCAAACACTTCGTCATAATGAACATTTTTTCTCTGCGTAAATCCCTGCGCAACTAACCATGCCTTCTGCTGCAGTTCATTGTTGTGTAAAACCTTCTTTTTATATACCCATTTACACCCCACAGCCTTTTGTCCTTCTGGTAATCTCATGGGGGTAAAAACCTGATGTACATTCATAGACTCCATTTCTCTGTCCATAGCTTCCTTCCATTTGTCCTGTTTTGCCTTAGGCAGCAACAACATCTCTTGGTATTTACAGGGTTCATACCTAACCTTACACTCTAACCCCACTTGCATAGAACCGATCAGGAGGTACACCTTTATTGCTACGTTCAGACCTCCTCGGTATCATCTGTTCCTGTGATTCTGTGACCTCTCTCTTTATCTCAGGTCTATCCTCTTCTATTTCTACTATTTTTGACCTGCTGTCCTGTTCCCCCTTCATTGGGCTTTGTGTAGCTTCTCCTTCCTGAGAACTAGTGCTACGCGTTGGCATGAACACCTTAGTGTTAGCATGCAACCTGTCCCAATTATTCTGTTCTGCAAAACTAGTGCACTGTGAAATTACTACCTTTTTTGTTCCATCTGTGAATCTATGACCTTTGGAACCTGGCTCATATCCAACAAACCTAAGTTTCTTGGCCTTTTTGTGTCCATTTCTTCGGGTGCTTTTGGGAATATGCACCCAGGCATAAGTGCCAAATGTCCTTAGGTGAGCCAATGAAGGTTTCCTTCCATATAACAGGTAATATGGAGTTTCATTTATGGCAACACTCCATACCCTGTTTATCAAATAGTTGGCTGTTTTCATGGCTTCCCCCCAGTACAATCTACTCGTTCCTGCATCTGCTAGCAGTGAGTCTTTCATGGTTTGCAATATGCCATTCCTTCTTTCAGCCACTCCATTTTCTGCTGGCGAGTATGGATTCGTACGTCTATGCCTTATGCCTAAGTTCCTCAGCCACCTTTGGAAATGGTCAGACATGAACTCTGTTCTCTACAAAGTTCACCCATTGCCTGAACTGTTGTAATACCTCTGTCTTGCTTTTTTAACAGATAGCAAAACCCGTATCTAGTATAATCATCCACTATGACTAGTGCATACCTAGCTCCTCCTAGAGAGGGCGCCATAGGGCTAATTAAATCAGCATGCACTAACTGCAAAACTCTGTTGTTTGCCTTGAGCTTTTCTTACTCACAGGATACACCCTGGACTTTGACTCTTTACAAACAGGGCAATCTAAGTAAGTACTGCATTTCTTAATGTTTAGTCCCTCAGCTAGGTCTGGCATCTTTTGCAGCACTCTGAAACCTGCATGACCTAACCTCCTGCGTAGTAAATGTACACAATTATCATGCTTGGGAGTGTTTGTAAGTGTTCGTGCACAACCATTCTTTTGCTTCCCTAGTACGTATAAATCATCCTGCTTAACACCTCGTGCACAAATCCTACCACCTTTCCTGATGGTGTATTGTCCTTTAGTGAACAGTATTTCATACCCCTTATTATACAAACTTGAAATACTTAACAAATTATGATCTACGTCTGGTACATATAATACATTGTCCAATGTTTCCCCAATATCAGGTACATAAACTTTACCTTCCCCTTTAACAGCAGACCATTGTCCATTAGTCAAACTAATAAATGTTTGCTTAGCTGGTCTCAATGTCAAGCCTCTGTGGGCTCAACACTGATGGGAGGGGGGAGGGGGCAAGGACGGCATCTGGGGGCATCCTGATTTGGCGGAGGAGGCCAGCGACAAGACCAACGGCGACAGCCCTTCCCTCTCCCATTACCTGGACTATCGACGGGCAGAGCATGGTGGCGTGGCCATCGGCTCTGCAGTTGTCCCGCCGAACAGCTGACTGGCTCTGCGGCCAGCCCGCCAAACAGCTGTTCGGTGCAGGGAAGCACCAGGACGCCAGAGGCCTGCAGCGCGGCCCGACGAGCAGCTGATCGGCGCAGGGAAGCTCACGGGGCTGGGAGCCTGCAATGCGTCCTGCCTGGCTACTCTTATCACCTCGCAAACCGGATGCTGGTTAGGTGGGTGGGGGGTGGGGCCTGGTTGGGAAACACATATGTAAGGCGCTGGGAGGCGATTGCTCCCAGTGCTGACTTTGTTTGTTGTTTATATGACTAAACGCATGTCAGAAGTTCCGTGATTAAAACCAGCCACCTGTGAACTCACCAACTTGTGTCTTGTTGGAGCCAAGGGTGTGGTAAGGATTTCTGACACTCAAGCTAGAAAACATTTGTGGGTCATTTACAATATGCTGACTTGCCCCACTGTCCAACAACCAAGTGTTTCTGGTGTTCTCAGTCAACGTTGCTGCCAGGGAAAATAATAAACCATCCTTCATCGGCTGCGTAGCTCTACGACCTTATCTCGCTGCTCCTCTGTTTCTCCTCTCAGGGCAGCGTCTCTGGATATGCTCTGTAGAACCACACGTGAAGCAGCGTTTCACTGTGCAAATGTTCTCAGCTACTCTGCTAGCACCTTGGGACATTTCAGTTTTAGACCTGGGCTGTGCGTTGTCACCACCCCTTCTCTGCTGCCTCTCCAGCTGTTTCTGTTCCTCCTCCAGCAACCAGCCAGTCAAATAACTCATGGTTAAGTCCCTCTCTTGCATAGACTCTAAACTAGTCACTAGAACAGGGGTGTCAAACTCGCAACGTCATGTGGCATGTCGCGACGTATCGTGACTTTTCCCCCATTGCCGGCAATGGGGTGGGCACAGTTTTGGCATGACGCATCCGGCCTGTGGGCTGGCAGTTTGACACCCTTGCACTAGAATGTCCCATGAATTGTCCAATGAACTGAGCACCACATACACCTTGTGTGCCTCAGTAAAAGTCATTCCTCTTACTTCTAGCTCTAGGAATGTCTTTCTCATGGACTGCAAATGTGTAGACATGCTCTCTCCCGGTCTCAGCTGGGCCTTATACAGCTTCCTTGTCAGCATTACTTTGCTGCTCGCAGTCTCTCTAACGTACACACTGCGCAAAGCTTCCCAGCACTCTTTAGCAGACTGGAGACCCCTCACATGTATCAGCTGGCTATCCTCCAAATTCAGGATTATGCTGGCCAATGCTTTTTCATTCCTTCTCCAGTCCCCATCATCCAGGGCTACTGGTGGATCAGTAACTATCTTCCACAACTCCTCCCTTCGCAGGTACATTTCCATCTTCACACACCAGGAGAGGTAGTTTGTCTCATTCAGCCGAGACACTACGAAACCTCCTCCCATTACGCCAATGGAGTCCATGTTGCCTGCTTCCTCTAACAACCACTAACCACAAACAAACCATGAAGTACAACCCCTCTGGCTCTGGGACAAGCTCTCATTGGGTTTCTCTTCTCTCTGGGCCCATAACCTGTCAGAGTGCGCACAGTCCTATCGCGTGCGACAACCCAGGAGCAGACACAGCGAACAGTGGTTTGTAACAAATGGTGGCTTATCTACAATATCTACAATGCTATACAAGTATCACTAGGAACAATATACATACACGTGCTACAAGCAGAATCCAACAAACAGCAAATACAGCAGGAAAGGAAAAAGAAAAGAAGACACACTAGAAGAGCCTCTAACCCTTTTTTACACAGGCTCTTAAAGAGATAACAGCCAAAGACCCTGCTGACTCATTCCCATCATTGCATCAGCTGGTCAGCTCTTAAATCATCACCTTGACAGATACAAAAATACTTTAGACAATCTCTGCATCACAGAAATATGAGCCTTATAGTATTCTCCTTCTCCAAAACCTCTCAGTCACTCTGTATCCCAAGTACCTAAGTTTATTCCTCTCTCCCTGTGACCAGATACAGATTGTCACATTAGCTTGGCAGATCTATTCCTCTCTAACACACAATATTTTTTAGAAGTTTCTCAGTGTGCTGCCCACAAATCTATAGTTATCTTTTGGGAGATTTGGCAGCCACAACCCCCAAAGCCTACAGACAGATAGAGCTCTCTCCCCTTGATTGGCTGGCTATTTGCACTAGAAAAATGAGGAGTAAAAAAGCAAAAGCTTAGCCACCTAACACTCATTTTGCCATGATGTTAAGAATGGTATGCAGCAACTGAGGGCTGTTAAAGGTACTATAAAGGACAGTCCAAAATAGAGGAAATTTATCTTATGCAGTGTTAATAATGACCTGGTGGGAGCAACAGCAGAAATTTTAAAAACAAGTCTTCTGAACAAAAGCTGAGAGATAGAAGAGTCTCACTCAAAAGGAAAAAGATAGTGGTCAGAAGGTTTTATCAGACCCTAACTAGGTGATGGTATTCCACTGCTGAGAAGTCTGTATGCTGCATAGATAGTGGATTAGGCTGAGAGTATTTATGGTACCATGTTGTCAGAGACAAAACAACTGCATTGTGGAACATCTGTTATTGGGAGTATGGCTGTTAACAGGTCAGATGTTCTTCAAAGAGCAGATCTGTTTGGGAAGTGAAAATAAAACTCTACAATTCTGCCGTTGTAGAAGTTCCTAAGATTAGCCAAAATGAGTCTGAAAAGGACAAACTAAATCTCTTATTGCTTAAAGGAGCTGCAGCATCCTCAACCAGCACCTCCGCCATCACTGCCAGAGCATCACTACAAGACACCAATCAAAGAGGCCCTAAGTGCTATAAGCACACATTACAGGAGACATGTCAGATTTTTGTGGAACAAAATTAAGCAACATCATATAATTTTAGCTTGAGACTATCACAGCGCTAATATTTAGACTAGGTGAATATTTAAACTTGGCACAGTATGATACCCTTGCTGAGAAGAGAGAACCGAAAGGTTGCAATGAATTTATGAATACCCATAAATGAAAATGAAAGTTCCAAAACCTATGATGGGTTCTGCATCTTTGAAAGACCAACTGAAAAGAACAAATTGTGTCTGTAGCTTTTAAAGCTGATGCCACGTTTGGACCATTTAATGACACCTCTTCCTTATCTAAATCTAGAAGTTTGTCAAGTTTGGTGAAAATAAAAACCAAGTACTTTTATTTGGCAGTAAGGCATGTACCCTGCATACATTGATATGTCACCCAGGCCCACAGTCCCTGTATGGTAGTTATTCCTTTTACAAACTTCCTATAAAAGGTAGTCATACATTTTACAAACTTCAAAACAAACTTTACAAAATTATTTAGTCATGTTTATCCTCAGAGTACAACTTCAAACATTTCGTGATAGGACATATTGATTAGATAGATTCTCCAGAAAAAAATACCACTTCTGGCCATAGGTTCTATACAGGAAGATGTAGTTGCCAATGGTGAAAGGTATGCTTCACAATCTATTGTTCTAAAACAGTGTTTCCCAACCTTGACAACTTTAAGATGTGTGGACTTCAAATCCCAGAATTCCCCAGCCAGCATACTGGTTGGGGAATTATGGGAATTGAAGCCCAGGCATCTTAAAATTGCCAAGGTTGGGAAACACTGCTGTAAAACTTTTACTATGGTTCCAGGAAGCGCAGGGCTGTCCAAAAGTCTTCCATGAACATTTTAGAAATGTCCATATCCAAGAGGAAGGGAGCCAACATCGGCCACATTTGAGGATGTGTATTTGCAACTAAACCAACATTCTTTTAGAAATTAGCTTCTTGGTACACATAGAACAAATTGGAATTCTAGACAACAAGCAGAGGAGCTTCAGCATGCCCATGTTCTCATATAATCAAAAAGTATATTCCTGACTATATTTGGGGAGGGTCCACATTTGTGGATTTGTCCACAAATTTAGCAGCTGATCCAGAAATAGGTTTTCCTAATTGCACTAAAACGTCTTGCTGGAATGCTGTGTAGACCACTGTTTTTCAACCTCCAGAAGTTAAAGCTGGGGGAATTTCAACTTCCTGAATTCCCCCAGCCAGCATGCTAGCTGGGGGAATACTGGAAGTTGATGGATAGAGACCATTCTAAACTAAAACATGTCCTGCTTGTCATAGAGATTCCTCTTCCAAGATCACCTTCTTTTTCTTTGATAGGTTTCTTTCACACCCCTCCTCTTTTAAACCTGGCTGACGGACCCCATGCCTAACACTTCCTGACTATGGCCATTCCCAAGTTTCCCTGCACACCTTCAACAACACAGGACGTGAACCACCAGGCTACATTCATGACTGCAGTCTTCTCAAGCAGTTAATGGTTTCTAGGCCTTTCCTCAGAAAAATCACTGCTTTTCTTTAAAAAAAGGAGGTTCCTCTAACACCCTTGAGACTATTACCATTTATGTCCTTGCAGCTATTATCAGCTATTACCAGTTTGTACCAGTCATGAAATGTTGAAGGCTCACATGCTCCTTGATTATAACCATCCTTCACTTTTCTGTGGCCTGAAATACTTAACAACAACCTTCCTGTGATAAAAAAATAAGTCTGTTTTGATTGGTTTTGAATTTCACAGTAATGATATCAATGTTTGCTCCCTGAAATATAATGGGTATTATCATACATTACTGTGATAAAATCGCTGTTCTGCCTATGCCCCACAGCACACATCCCTTGTGGGCCGACAGTTAATTTTTCTGTGAAACGTAGTGATGGAACTCAGGGCCTGGCCGGGTCTCTGGCCATCCCCTTAACACCCAGTTGAGAACGTGGCTAAGCGTTCTGTCCGTGGTGGTTTCAGCTGCAACGTCCCCTGCATGTAGGGGTGCTTCAGGCAGGTCCTGGATCGCCAGGATACGACAAGCTGGGGCTGGGTCCGGATCAGTCTGCAGTAGAGGCAGTCGGCTGAGAGCATCGGCGTGGCCCATTTCCTTACCCGGCTTGTGGACTAGCCAGTACGAGTATGCAGCCAGGAAAATGGACCATCGTAGCATTTGCGGCGACAGGATCTGCAGTGTCTGTTTGTCTGCTGTGAAGAGACCAAGCAGAGGTTTGTGGTCTGTAAAGATGGTGAAGGTTCGTCCATATAAGAAGTCGTGGAACTTCTTAATGCCGGCCACTATGGCGAGGGCTTCCTTGTCTATCTGGGCATAGTTACTTTCAGCCGATGATAACGTTCTAGAATAGTATGCGATGGGGGCCTCTCGACCATCTGGCATCCTGTGGCTTAGTACTGCCCCAATGCCATATGGCGAAGCGTCACAGGCTAGTGTTACTGGTAGGTTTTTGTTGAAATGAGCTAGGACGGAGTCCGAGGATAGCAATGATTTTACCACCTTGAACGCTTTTTCTTGGGTGCTCGACCAGACCCAGGGCATTTTTTTGTCCAGTAGGTGGTGTAGCGGTTCTGCCAGGGCAGCCTTATGCGGTAAGAATGAGTGGTAAAAATTGAGCAAGCCCAGAAATGCTTGTAGCTCCCCCTTGGATTCTGGTGTAGGGGCTTGCTGAATTGCCTTTAGCTTTGCTTCAGATGGGTGGATTCCGGCAGCATCGATGCGGAAACCCAGGAATTCTGTGGATTCCATGCCAATCTGGCACTTTTCCTTCTTGAGTTTTAGGCCTGCCTCGCGGAAACGTTGGAGTACTGCATGGAGACGTTCCGCCAGGACTGCCGCTGATTCCCCCACGATCAGTACGTCATCAAAATACGGGCAGACGCCGGGAATGTTCTTCAGTGTTCGTTCCATAATACTTTGGAACAACCCTGGTGCTACGCTTACCCCAAACTGCAAGCAGCGCACTCGGAATGCACCTCTGTGTGTGACAATTGTTTGTGCTTCTGCGTTAGTGTCGTCTACCTGTAGCTGCTGGTAGGCCTAGGCAAGGTCTAACTTAGCAAAGATTCGGCCTCCCTGGAGCGAGGCGAGGATGTGGCTCACTACTGGTACAGGGTAAGCATGCTGCTGTAGTGCCTTGTTTATGGTGCACTTGTAGTCTGCGCAGATGCGAACATCCCCGTTAGGCTTAACTGGGGTCACTATTGGAGTCTCCCACTGGCTACAGTCCACAGGTTGGAGCACTCCCTGCTGTACCAGCTTGTCTAGTTCCGCATCAATTTTAGGCTTCAATGCAAAGGGAACCCTGCGCGGTTTTAATCGGATTGGAGTTACTGCTGGATCGAGGTTGAGTGAAATGGGTGCCCCTTTGTATTGTCCCAGCTCTATGCTGAATACGTCAGCATATTGTTGGCATACTGCTGCTAGATCAGCTATTTGTGTTCAATGGATGCCCATCACCCTGATGCCCAGGGCCTCGAACCAATCCAGTCCTATGAGGCTGGTGCGCGGTCCCTCTACGACCACTATGCTGAGGGGACCCTCGAACTCTTTGAATTGTACTCTAATGGTAGCTTCCCCCCTCACAGGAACACGGCAATTCTGGAAGTCCATTAGCACTAAGCTCGATGATTTGAGCGGGACCCACCATTGGCTACGTTTGCAAATGTGGTCGAAAGTCCTGGAGGAGATAATGGACAGGGCCAATCCAGTATCTAGCTCCATGGAGCATGGGACCCCTTGCAGTCTTAGTTGGAGTCTTATCTTTTCTTTGATGGAACATTGGGCCCCTGTGCGTTGGATGCTACGCCTTCCCGAGCAGTATTCAACTCTGTTCTGTCCTGGGGGCCATTTCCCCTTGTGCTGCTGTGTCGCAGGTTTCGTTTCCCGCTGACGACCTCTGCAAACTCTGGCAATGTGCCCTTGCTTTCCACAGGCATGGCATACTGCTGTGCGGAATCTGCACTCTGCTCTTTCATGCTGTCCCCCACAGCTTGCGCAGCTCTGTGGGGAAGTTGCTTGCTCTGTGGAGCGTGGCCGTCTGGGTGGCTCTCTCCGCAAACGATCAATTTCTTCACTCTCACTGGCCTCCCCCAATCCTTCTGCGGTCTCTTGGTGGATCTCTGTGGGGCTGGTGTGTGTTTTAGGTGGCCGGAGAGTCTTCATTGCCCCTCTGGCAGCCTCATCCGCCATGAATTCCTTCAATGCGTCTTGGAAAGTCAGTTTCTCCATGGCGAATAGGCGCTGCTGTAATTCTCTATTATGCAGGCCGCAAATGAGCCTGTCTCTGAGACGGTCTTCCAGGTCAGGGAACTCACATTGGCGCGAAGCTTGGCGAAGGGCTGCCCTTGGCGAAGGGCTGCCCGGATCTCTGCTCACGTTGCTCGAATGCATGGCGCCAGGTGATTACTGAGAGTTTAGGCTCAAAATGTCCCCTTAATTTTTTCTTGAGGTCTGCGTAGGCCACAGTCTCTATACTTGCCGCTGCTAGCAGGTTTTCAGCGATATCAAACGTGGCTTGTCTGCAGACACATAGTAAGGTTGCTGCCTTCAGGCCATTGTCTGTGATCTGGTTAGCCCGGAGATAGTTCTCTACTCGGGAGACGTATGAACTCCACTGTTCTGGATGAGTAATATCGAACTCGTTGAGCCTTCCCAATTTAGCCATTTTGGGGAGGTCCCTGTGGTGCTGGTTAATGCCTGTACTGCTGCGGTTGGAGCTGTGCTGCACTTAGGAGTCCTGGGGACAGATCCCTCAGGTATGTCTGTGCCTCCAGTGTGTCTTACTGGCAGGCAGGGTAGGGAGCGTGGTCCCACCAGGGCTCTTTACCTGGTCTGACACCCATTGATTTCAGCGTGCCTCCAGTGTGGCTTACTGGTAGGCAGGGGGTGAGAAGTAGGCCTGCCGGGGCTCTTTACCCAGCCTATCACCCTGTGATTTCAGTCTCTTGGTTAGCAGCAGCTCTCTCCTCTGCAGCATCCTACCTTCGTCGCCACTATTGTGTAGTGGGTTTCAGTAGGCAAGGAGCAGACCAGCATAGTTACAACATCATTTATTGACTCAAACTAGAACTAGAAAACTGCAGGCAATTGCCTGTAATTTATAGTCTGAGCCCACAGGGCCTTAAGCAATCACAATACTTGAAAAAGCCCGCCCAAATATGAATGTTCAAAGTTTCCCTCCAAAACAGTTGGAGTTAACAGTCAGGGTCATCTAAAGGTTAGTTTCATTTTAGCTTCACAAGCAGTTGGAGTTAAGTTAGTTTCACTTTAGCAGGGATTAACACAACTTTATATATATATATATATTCAATACATAACACTGCCCTCAAACAGATACCTAAACCAATAAAAGCACAATGAAATTCCCACATGATGCTCTACCGTGTTGATATGAACATATGTGTCAAAGCCTCCAGTAATGTCAGCTGCAAAGGACAATTTTTTGCCATGGTATCTGAGGAAGAGTCCTAACACATAAACAAATTTTTCACTTCTTTTTTTTTCACCATACCCTTGAATCAGTGTTGACTCCTAGCAACTGCCTGGATAAGACTCTTTATTCATTAGAAAGAAATATAGTTCAGTTGCTTTAAAATTCCATTTCTGAACCTCTGAATCAAAGGACAGGATTACATGAGGAGCATTGTTGCTATCTAATATACTGTAAGGAGACTGGTGTTTCCCAATAGCTCAGGGATGCTTTGCATAGTAACCAATCCCTCCACCCCCACCCCAAAGTTCCAATGCTTCATTTTTTTTCCTCACTAGCAATTTCAAATCACGCACCTAAAATTAGTGTTCTAAATGTGTGGATATTATAACTCTACAAGCCCTACTTCCCATGACCCTGGAACATAGAATCATAAATCTGGAAGGGACCTTGGAGGTCTTCTAGTCCAACCCCCTGCTCAAGGCAGGAGCCTTATACCATCCCAGTCAAATGGTTGTCCAGTCTATTTTTGAAAACCTCCAGTGATGGAGCACCCACAACCCCAGGAGGCAAATTATCCCATTGATTAATTATTCTCACTGTCTGAAAATTCCTCCTTACTTCTTGGTGGGATGTCTCTTTAACCCATTACATTTTGCCCTGCTCCTGCTGCTTTGTAGAATAAGTCAATACCCTCTTCTTTTTGACAGCCACTCAAGTACTGGAAGACAGTTATCATGTCCCCTTTAATCCTCCTCTTTGATCCCTCTGTTAATGCAGCCTAACACTGTGTTGGCTTTTTTGGCAGCTGCAGCACACTGCTGGCTCATATCTAAGTGATTGTCCACTAGGACTGCGAGATCCCTTTCACAGTTGCTACTATTGAGCAAGGTACCACCTATACTGTACCTGTGCATTTGGTTTTTCTTGCTTAAAGGTAGAACTTTACTTTTTTCACCAATGAATTTCATTTTGTTAGATAGCGCCCAGTGTTCCAGTCTGTACAGATCCTCCTGTATCTTAAGCCTATCTTCTGGAGTGTTGGCTATTCCTGCCAGCTTGGTGTCGTCTGCAAATTTGATGAGTTCTCCATCTATCCCCTCATCCAAATCATTGATGAAGATGTTGAAGAGCACTGGTCCTAGAACAGAGCCCTGGGGCACCCCACTACACACTTCCCTCCATGTAGATGCAGTTCCATTGAGGACCACACGCTGAGTACGACCGGTCAGCCAGCTATGAATCCATCTGGTGGTGATGCTGTCTAACCCACATTTTTCTATCTTATCAAGTAGTAGGTTGTGATCTACTTTATCAAATGCCTTACTGAAGTCCAAGTAAATTTGTCTGGCATGATCTGTTTTTGACAAACCCATGTTGGCTTTTAGTAATGACTTTGTTTGCCTCTAGGTGTTCGCTGATTTTTTGTTTGATTATCTTTCCAGAATCTTCTCAGGTATTGAGGTCAGGCTGATAGGTCTGTAGTTTCCTGGATCTATTTTTTTCCCTTTTTTGAAGATGGGAACTACATCAGCTCTTTTCCAGTCCTCTGGTAGTTCCCCAGTGCTCCAGGATCTTTGAAAAATATAGTTCAGTGGTTCTGAGATCACATCTGCCAGTTCCTTGAGAACCTTGGGGTGTAATCCATCTGGTCCTGGTGATTTGAACTCGTCTAGGCTAGATAGGTGCTCACTTACCATTTCCTTGCCTATCTTAACTTGTGTTTCTAATCTATTTTTATGGTACTGTTTTTGATAGGTTGCACTGTTTTTTCCCTTTGTGTAAAGACAGATGCAAAAAATGAGTTAAATAGTTCTGCTTTCTCCCTGTTGCTTGTCACCTTCTTGCCACTTTCCCCCACTAATGGACCAATCATTTCCTTAACATTTTTCTTGTTTTTGACATGTTGAAAGAAGTTTTTGTTATTTTTGACTATGGTCGCAAGCCTTAGTTCATTTTGAGCCTTAGCTTTCCTCACTTCATCTTTGCAGGCTCGGACTATTTGCTGATATTCTGCTTTAGTTATGTGCCCCTCTTTCCACTTTTTATACTTGTCCTTTTTATCTTTCAATTTATCAGAGAGTTCTTTATGCAGTCATGTTGGTTTCTTTTGAGAGCTGTTGTTTTTCTTCTTTGTTGGTATTGTGCTAGACTGGGCTTTTATTATATCACTTTTCAAAATTTCCCAAGCTTCTTGAGTTGTTTTCCCCTCGAGGATTCTCATCCATGGAATCCTTCCCAAGCTCTAAGTTTATTGAAATTAGCTCTCTTAAAATCCAAGACTCTAGTTTGACTGTGTTCTATTGCTTGTGCTTGCATAATGTTGAATTCCAATATTGCACGATCACTTCCCCCCAAGGTTCCTGTGGCTTCAACACCTTCTATCATTTCATCTCTGTTAGTGAGGATTAGATCCAATATGGCTGATCCCCTAGTTCCCTTCTCTACTTTTTGGGAGACAAAGTTGTCTGCTAGGTTTGTCAGGAATCTGTTTGATCTTCCACTTGGTGCAGAGTTTGTCTCCCAGTTGATGTCAGGGTAATTAAAGTCCCCCATTATTATTGTGATGTGCTTCCTACATACCTTAGTTAGCTGACTAGCAAAAAGTTCATCTATTTCCTCTGTTTGGTTGGGTGGCCTATAGTATACACCTATGGCAATGTCATTTCCCCCCCCTTTTATATTGACCCAAATGCATTCAAGACAGTTTTCATCATTGTTGTGCTCTATTTCTGTAGAGATGTAGTTATTTCTTATATAGAGAGCAACTCCACCTCCTCTTTTGTTTGGTCTGTTTCTTTTAAATAATTTAAATCTTTCTAGTTGTGTATTCCATTTGTGGGTTTCATTCCACCATGTTTCCGTAATGGCAACAATATCATATCTGCCCTCATTTACCTGAATTTCTAGTTCACCCTGTTTACTGTTCATACTCTGTGCATTGGTGTATAGACATTTGAGTCCTTTATGACTGACCCTGTGTTTACTTTCTACATAACCTGTGTGGTGCCTGAGTTCCCCTATTTTCTTACCACCAGTTTGGTTAGTGCACTTTGTGTGGCACTTGCTATTAAAAGCTTGATTTTGCTTGACAGCAAGGTTGATATTCTTGTCCACACACACATCTATGTTACATGCTCTGCTAACCCTGTAATTTTTTGATTGCCGGGGACAGGGATGTTCTGTATCAATTAACTCACTGTCCCCGTTGTTTAGTTTAAATATTCCTCCAGAAAATCTGTGAGTTTATTGCCAAGTAACTCGGTCCCTTTCTTTGATTGATGCAAACCATCTCTTTTGTACATTGTTTCATTGGACCAGCTACAGACATCGTGACTAATATAACCAAAGCCTTCCCCTTTACACCACTCCTTTAGCCACATATTGAATTCTGTTATACGCTGGCCTTTTCTGTTTTGCTCCTTATACACTGGTAAAACCTCTGAAAAAGTAAGCCTACAGCCTATTCTGCTAAGTTCCTGCCCCAAGCTCTGGAAATCATTCTGCACAGAGAGTACATCTTTTGGGGAAAGATCGTTAGTGCCAAGATGTACAATAGCCTCCACATCACAGTCCTTGCTGGCATTCTTGACTATTTTGAAAATATGCTTCTTGTCCCTACTGGCAGTAGCACCTGGAAGACACCTGACACTGGTTTGACTTTGTTCTATTGCTTGTGTCTGCATTATGTGGAATTCCAATATGACATGGTCATTCTCCCTCAAAGGTCCCACAACTTCAATCCTTTCTATCATTTCATCTCTGTTAGTAAGGATTAAGTCCAGTATAGCTGACCTCTAGTTCCCTCCTCCACCTTTTGGATGACATGTCAGCTAGTCTCATCAGGAACCTGTTTGATCTCCCACTAGGTGCAGAGTTTGTCTCCCAATTGTTGTCAGTGTAGTTAAGGGTCCCTCATTACTATTGTAGTGTGTTTCCTGCACACCTGATTAGCAAACTGTTTAGCTGATTAGCAAAAAGTTCATCCATTTCCTCTGATTGGTTGGGTGGTCTGTAGTATACACCTCTATTAGAAATAGTTATTCCTTATATATAATGCAACTCCACCTCCTCTTTTATTAGGTCTGTTTCTTTTAAGCAATTTAAATACCTCTAGCTGTACATTCCAGGCATAGGTTTCATCCCACTAAGATTCATTAATGGCAACAATGTCATACTTGCCCTCATGTACTAGGACTTCAAGTTCACCCAGTTTGTTCCTCATACTTTAAGTGTTAGTGTATCGGCATCTGAGTCCTTTTTCACTGACCCTGCATTTGCTTCCTACTTCTCCTGTTTTGTGTCTGAGTTCCCCTTCTTTCTTACCACTTGGTTGATACCCGAGATTTATGCTTGGAATTAGCTCCTAAAAATTTGTCTCCCTCGCCCTCCAGTTTTAGCATAAAGCCCTTCGGATAAGGCAAGCCAGTTGATTTCCAAAAACATTCTTTCTGGCTCTTGTGAGGTGTGGCCCATCCCCTGCCAGAAGCCCCCCATGCAGGTATTGTAGACTGTGGTCTAGGAATCCAAAGTTCTCTCAACAGCAGCATCCCCTAAACCAGTGGTTTACTTTAACATTCTGCTTTCCCTCATTGGATGCTTGCCTTTCCTTGCGAATACAGAGGAAAACACCACCTGTGCCCCCATCTGTTTGGCTTTCATGCCTAGCTGCTCATAGTCTTTTGATATTGCTTTCAGGCTCTTTGTCACATCATTCATCCCCACATGAAAAAGGAGAAAGGGGTAATAATCTGTAGGCGTATTTTAGTAAGCCTCTCAGTCGCTTCTTTGATCTTTGCTCCTGGGAGACAGCAAACCTCTCTAGATAGATTGTCCAGTCTACAAACTGCTGGTTCAATTCCCCTGAGTAGTAAATCTCCTATCACCAACATACACCTTTTTTTTTCTTGAGGAAGTCTGGTCTATTTTTTTTTCCTGTCATTGCTACACTTGGTGATGTCCCTTCTCCAGGTGTCTGCATGCTTTTTTCCAAGGGGAGGTTATAATATTGATTGTTTAGCTCCAGCAGGGCTGGATTAAACTGGACTAGGTTGGATTTTTTTCCCTTCTATGAGTAACATGTTGTCATCAGTCTATCCCTAAAGGTTCATTTTCAGTGTTAGTTAATTGTTCCTAAATGTGTTCCGTTTGGTCAGTCTTCTTCCTTTAGTTGGGGTTTCTCATTTTGTTGTTTGAGTCTCAGAGGGACTAGACTTTTCTCTAGACCCTCTGCTTTTTCCTCTAGACCCTTAACTTTTCCCTCAAGTTTTTCAATTAGTTTACATTTGGTACAGATATAATTTGGGTCTTCTAGGAGTATGAATATATACATGGCACATAGTTTGCAAATCACAACAGTTAAGACTTTTTTTCCATGACTATGTGTTTTTCCATGACTATATTATTCGTCTTGTAATTGCTGTTGTAAATGCTCCCAGTAGTTTCAATGCAGGGTCCCTTCTTTTTTTTTAAAAAAAAAATAGTTTAATGCAGGGGATTTTTTTTTACAATCTTTCTCAGCTCACAGTTATTATGAAAGGATATAGAGAAAATTGTAGGTTTATAAAAATTGTAAGAATTGTAAATTCTCAATTGCTCTCAGTAGCAGGGTCTTTTTTTAAAGCAAAATTTGTAATATTGTCTAAGTTTGTGTAGTTTATCAGTCATTGGGTTCCATCTTTCTTTGAAGATTTTAAAGTCTTATTTAGGAATGCTAAAAAATATTTTAAAAAATTAAGTGTAATTAATAATAAAAAAATATTTATAACAATTTTTAAAAGACCTAGATTTTTAAGTTTAAAAATTTAATTAAAAATTAGTTAAATTTTAATTAAATTTTTGTATTTAAAAATTAGTTAAAAATTAATTAAATGTTAGCTTTTTTAATGAAAATTGGATTTCCCCACATACCATGTTCATTGTCAAGGGCAATCTGGATGGTTCATGGATAGGTGTGGCTGTAGCCAAAATGTCTATGTGAGAATTTCCAGCGCTTACTTTCCAGAATGTGGTTCAGCCTCTCAGTGATATCCACCTTGACTTTACTGTGAGTGACAAAGTACTGAACACTGTAATGCTCTAAAAGAGTCTTCACTGATTCATTTTTTGCCTGTATTTGTAATATGCAAGTTGCAAACCCCATATGAAAGCTCTTCTGAAAAGCCACAGCTACCTCTCTCCCCAACTTGACAGAAAAAAATGGCAGCCAGAAATATTTAGATAATACATCTATCACTGATAAAATGAACTTTTCCCCATTACTTTCTTTAGAAAATGTAGAAATAACAATGAAATCACTATTATTCCTAATCTATGCTGGGCATTAATATTTTTATTTCTAGAGAAATTGACCCTTGCAAGCTTATGAAAAGTATAGGTCTCCTGTCCTGAAACTCAGGTGTTGACCTCTTTCCTGAATAGCTTATAATTATGGTTTGTGCTGCCTTGAAATAGGGAATGCACAGCCCAAAGCTCTTTACATTATCAGTCATTATTTATTTACTTGTATTTTTTCCTTAACCTTCTGAAACCATCCAGACTCTAGGCAGCTTATAGAAATTTTTACAAAGATACAAATAGAATAGAATATTCTTTATTGGCCAAGTGTGATTGGACACACAAGGAATTTGTCTTTGGTGCATAAGCTCTCAGTGTACATACAAACAACAAAGTGATAAATCATAATATACCAATAGGAGAAGGCAATAGGAAAGATGAGAAAGATAATAGCAATACAGCCCTACTACATGGGTAAATATCTTTAGGCATAAGACAGTGCTGTGGGAATTACTGGTGTTCAGCAGAGTGATGGCATGAGGGAAAAACTGTCTTTGTGTCTACTTGTTTTGGCATGCAATGCCCTATAATGGCGTCCTGAGGGGAGGAGTTGAAACAGTTTATGTCCAGGATGTGAGGGGTCTGCAGCTATTTTCTCAGCCCTCTTTCTGGCTCGTGCAGTATACAGGTCCTCAATGGAAGGCAGGCTGGTTGCAGTTGTTTTTTCTGCACTCCTAGCTATCTGTACCTGTCCTGTTTGGTTGCTGTGCCAAACCAGACAGTTATAGAGGTACAAATGACAGATTCAATAATTCCTCTGTAGAACTGTATCAGAAGCTCCTTGGGAAGTCTGAGCTTTCTGAGTTGACGCAGGAAGAACATTCTTTGTTGTGCCTTTTTAATGATGGTTCTAATGTTAGGTGTCCATTTCAAAAGCCCTCTTGGCCACAATCTCCACCTGATCTTTGAACAGGAGCCAAGAATTCAGAAGGACTCCCAGATTGCAAGCCTGCTCTTTCCAGGGCGGCAGAACCCTATCAAAAGTCAAAGTTGGTACAGCCCTGGAATCAATCAGCCTCTGAATCAACAGCAACTCCATCTTGTCTCAACCTGATTTCCCCCATTCAAAATCTGTCAGACTCCAAATACTGGGACATGACTTCCATCGGATCTCCCAATGGACCTGGAGTGTAGCTGTCTAACTGGGTATCATCAACATATTGTGATACCTCACCATGAACTGTCAAATGATTTCTCCCAGTGGTTTCATGTACATGTTGAACTGAACTGGGAGAGGACTAAACCCTGAGACACAACCATATTGGTTATGAGTGGAGCCTGATTTCTCCCCACCCACAACCACACCCCCAGACCGGAATGGGACCTTTAGGCTCCCACCACTGGCTGCGGCCACTTCGCCTCCAGCCACTCACCTCAGCCCATTCACAGCCAGTTTTCCTCCTCCACTGACCCTCCCCTGGCCATTCTCCCTGGCCAATGGGCCCCTGGCCCTCCACCCTGGCCCATTCGCCCAGACACCGTTTGTCCCAGGTTTTTCGCTCCATGGGACAAGAAGCCACCAGCCAACTGGGTGGCAGGCAGCAATGATGGTGCTGGGAAGGGAGAGCGAGGGGGCGGTGGGGGGATGCGATTGGTGACAGGTTATGGGAGAAAGCAGGATCTGCGTGGGGGGGCGGCAGGCAAACGCTGCTTGCGCACTGCTGCTGGGGGTGCCTGTGGGGGCAGCAGGCTATCGGTGGTAAGCGCTGCTGCTGGGGGTGCCTGGGGGTGGTAGCAGGGCATCAGCGGTGTTAGAAACGTGATTAAAACACTAACAAAATTGGATTGGTAAGAAAAGAGTTTAATTCTACAGAAATAGAAAAAGCAGTTTGCAAAATGCGGTGGATCTCTAAGACACTTCCAACACGAAGTTCTAAATTAGAGACCACACCCAATTGTCCAGAATCAAAGCATTATATACATTTCTATCGCGACACTCCCATTCCCCTCCCCTTCAGTCCCAGTTGATAGGACTTCAAAGGTTTACAATCTTATCCAAAACGCCTAACCAGAATACATCACCCCCCCTTCTGATTACATCCGTGTCAAAACTTCCCTTGACCACCTTTTGTCTTGTTAAAGATAACATCAGCCTGTCTCTAACTCACATTGTAGCGGATACAAAGAGCCATAAACAATAGTTAAAAGAGTATACATATCAAAAGGTAAAGAAAGTCAAAGTAAATAGAGGAAGTAATAAACATTTCTCCCCTTTCCCTTCTGAGAAACATAGGATGGGAATGGTTTTGAAGAATCATTTTATTTTTAAACATGTATTTCTAACAATCCACCCTTTTCTGTTTTTACACTAATTTAAAAATAAAAATATTGTTTTTCAAATTGTTTTAAACTTTCCCGGATCTCTTCAGCATTCTCAACATCAATTTTTGCATTATGCTCAATTATCTTGTTTAACATCATTTGCTGGCTATTTTTGTTAATAGTATTTACCATTCCCTCCACAGTGTTTTGTACAATACTTCGTATTATAGGGATCAAACAGGGTAAGCACATTAATCCTACGAATATCACTGTTAACATAAATAAGGCTTGTTTCCAATTCCTAAAAATTCCTCCCAGGAATCCTCCATCATCAAGTATTCCAGTCCAGGTTTGGACTGGTACATGGGCTATTTTTCTCATTTTACTTATTTCTTCAATGGCTTTCCCTTCATCGTCTATTTGCAGACAACAGTTGGTGAGATTAAATTTTCCACAGACCCCCCCTTCTTCTGCCAATAAATAATCCAATGCTAACCTATTTTGATAAATTGCAGTCCTCATTTGGGTACTCTGTTTAGCCAACTTATCCAATGCTAGCGTTGTCTCGTTAGTAACAATTTCCAAAACCGCTTGTAGTCTAATAATACGATTCAGCATATAAATTGGAGTTCTATATCCCCATGATCCATCCTCAGCCCAAGTAGCCGGCCCATATACCTGTATGATGCGTTCAGGGGGCCATTCATTATCCTTCCACTCTCCAATTTTCAATGATCGCTTTTTCCTAGCTCCCTTATCCTCGTATACTGCTACTCCAAGTTTTTCCCCTTGAGGAATGGGAAGTAGGAAAAAACTAGGTTTTATATTTCCCAATACACATGAACCACACCAATTGTTAGGTAGGCTGGTATATGCAAATTTTCCACATATCCAATAAAATCCTTGGGGGGCAAACCATTCTTGGGAAGCATTGTCCCATAATCCTTGTAAAATTGTGTTATTGAAAGGGTTATGATCAATACTATGCATGGTTCCCCAATTCTGAATACTTGAGTTCCCGTAAGATCTCTGACCTTCACATACCATAATTCCTACTTCCTCCTGATTTTTGGAGCAGTTTCTCTGAAAGCAGGAGTAACCTATAATGGATGTAGTTAGAGCCCACTTTTGATTTCTCTTTGTTAATTTAGTAGTCCATGTAGATGTAATATTAGTATCTTGGATGTCAACTTCTTTGGCTTCCCAGGGCCATTGCTCGCCCATCCTCGTTCCACCACATATATAACAATTCTTTACTTCCAGGGTGGCAGCTATCCTTTCAGCTAGATCTATAAACAGATTTTTGGTGAGAAAGGTGAGTCCCAAGGCATCAGGGTGATGGGCTCTTTCAAGTTCCTCATAAAAGGAATGAAATAACCTCCTTTCTATGGGAGTTAGATTTTTCCTGGTTATGTTAATGGAGATGCGGGTGTTTGGATCCTTTCCCACGCTCTCAATTCCCAGCCCATATTCATGTAATCCTTCGCTGGGATCTACAAAATGCAAACAGATGGGGGTACAATGGTCTTCTAGACAATCAGATTGTCCGACCCCCTTGGTTAAATTGAACCAACCATCCTTCTCTGTCCACGCTCTAGGTGGGTTTTTTTTTTTTCATCAGAATACCAATATGTCTGGGAAGCCTCAGAGTAAACATATATCCTTTGTGTGAGGTAACTCCGCTGCCAACTCAGGTCACCACAGGTGGTCCAAGGACTAAACGTTATGGCATAGCAGGCATCGAAGCAGATTCTACTCCGGTGATTTGCAGAGGTACTGGTGTTTTGTCCTAATAATAATAGCTTTTGGCTCTTTCCACTTTGAAGGGCAAATACCTGAACATTTGTTTGATATTCCACACTAGAGGGGTCAACACATGTAACCCTTCCTGTTTCATTACACAGGGAAAATCGGGTGGTATTATGGACACATGTTCCCACCACCAACTTGCAGTTCATCTGAGTATGATATGTCAGCGTTTCAGTTATCTTATTACCCATTTTAGTGGTTTTAATGCAAGCATTACAGTTATCATGGTTATCTGTATTTTGACTTTTGCATATGCTCCCGAAACCTACTACTCCCACTATAATCCATATCTTAATTATTCCTTTAACCAAGGTCATATTAAGGTCTAACATTATCCCAATTCTGTCCACCCCTGGAAAAGTACTTCTTCCTTTTCACTTTTAACACCTCTGTCTGTAACAGGGGCTGAGATTGGTACTCAGGACACCAGTCTTCGATGATCACTATATCACACTCTTCTCCACAGCTCTGTGTATCGGTGCAAATCTGGACAATGGGTACAACAACAATTACACCAACATTTACAGTCACAAAACCAACACATTTAAAATCCCCCCCCTTTCTAATGTCTCTATATTTTGCTTTTTTTATTATCAACTTCAAAGGATCAGGTTGAGGCACAATGTTCCACTCAGTAGAAGTGGATTCAGTAGGAGTTACTGGTCCCTTTACACGAGTGTAGTGAGTCCAGCCCTTCTCTGCCGTTCGTACTGCTGTTTCGGATTTCAGCAGCACCTGGAAAGGACCTTCCCACTTTGGAACCAGCTTTTCCTCCTTCCAACTCCGGATCAGCACCCAATCTCCGATCTGGAATCTGTGGACTGGAAACTCCAAGGGAGGTGTTTGTGCCAGCAATCCTTGTTTCCTAAGAAAATCAAAATATCTGGACAGTTTATGTACATATTGCTTCAGTACTCTATCTCGAGTTTGGAGTGAATCTATACAAATTTGTCCTGGGGTAAAAGCAACTCCAAATAATAGTTCATAGGGTGACAGTCCTATGTCTTTTCGTGGCTGAGTTCTAATTCTCAGCAATGCCAGTGGCAGACACTTAGTCCAGGGCATGTGGGTCTCTAAAATTAGTTTGGTTAATGATTCCTTTATCTTTGCATTAGCTCTTTCAGATTTTCCACTGCTGGCTGCATGCCAAGCAGTGTGAAATTTCCAATTTATTCCCAAGGCTTCCATAATATTCTGCAATACCTTTGCCGTGAAATGGCTCCCTTGATCACTATCAATTTGAGTGACCATCCCATACCTGGGAATAATTTGATCTAGTAATATTCTGGATACCACCTTGGTAGTGGCATTACTACATGGGTAAGCCTCTACCCATCCTGTTAGATGATCGATTATAACCAACAAAAACTTTAGTTTGCCTATTCTAGGTAGTTCAGTGAAATCTACCTGAATGCATTGGAATGGTCTTAGGGCAGGTGGCCTTCCTCCTAGTTGCTGTTTTCTCATGGCTTGTCTATTAGTTTTCTTGCATATGAGACATTTTTCAGTGATTTGTTTGGCCAAGGTGTAAATTCCAATGCACCCATACTGTTTCAGAAGCTCATCCACTAATGCTTGGACTCCCCAGTGGCTTCCTTCATGTAACTTCTCCAATAATCCTCGCGCTATGGGTTTATTGATTACCTGCCTCCCATCCGGGAGAAACCATTTACCCTTCTCTCCTTGTTGCCCACCTATCTGCATTATTTCTTTTTCCTCTGTTTCTGAAAACACAGGGATCTCTTCTAGTGTTTCTACAATGGGTATTAAGATATTTATACTTTCTTCATTTGCTGCCCTCTTGGCTTCTTCATCCACAATCCTATTTCCCACACTTTCAAAAGAATTGCCCCTTTGATGTGCACTCACATGGGTTATGGCAATTCTTTTTGGTAACTGGAGGGATTCCATTATCTGTTTTATCAACTCTTCATGAATCAATTCCTTTCCTTTGCTGTTAATCATTCCTCTTTCCACCCAAATTTTTCCAAAGGTATGGACTACCCCAAAGGCGTACTTTGAATCCGTATAAACAGTTCCAGCCTTGTTTTCTAACAATTTTAGGGCCTGATTTAATGCATACAGTTCGCAATTTTGGGCTGACCAGTTCTTTGGCAGGCTGTTGGATTCTACCAACTCTTTAGTGAGTCTATTTATAATGGCAAATCCATTCTTCCTTAACCCACTCTCTACCCTGGAAGAGCCATCTATAAATAATGCCTCCCCCCCTTTCTCCTAGCCATTCCTTTGTCTGTATTTACAAACAAATTGGTTAGTAAAGAGAAAACAAAGGAGTGCTTTACCAAAAACTCTGCTTGAGTTTGTTTGCATACTAATTAATTTATTTATTTTCCCCCCAAAACAACATAACTCATTTATAATCCCCAAAATTTTCTCAACTCCTTTGTTTTAAACAAGGGTTGAATTCCAATTCCTTAGATTCTCTCAGACATGATTTTCTATCAGTGTGTACTGCACACAGACATAGAAACAAAATAATAAATAAATAAAACAACAACAAAAAGCAACTCCACACACACAAACAAATCTGAGTTACTGAAATAGTTTTGTATCAAACTCTTTGCCTTTAATATAAATTTAGTCAAATTCTAATTTAATCAGATTCCATTCAGATGGAAACAAATTTCCATTAAGTAGGTTAAAACATTCTCAACCACCCCTCCTTCCTCAAACCAGAATTCTAAACAACAATAAAAAGTTAAAAAGATCAACCCCCCTTTCTCCTGTCTCTCTCTCGCTCTTAAAGCAACACAGCCAGAAAAAGCAGGGGGTTGTGCCTACAGACAGAGTTTGAAAAGGCATTAACACTGCAGTTAAAGAAACAGGCAGACAAAAATGAGAGAATCACAGATGAGGACCAAAAGAAAAGCTGGACTCTGGTGAGAGAACATATATGAAAAGTTTCACTTCTGAACAACATTTGCAAAAAGGGAGAGAGTAGAACTATAAAATAGGCAAGAAAGTGGTATAGGGTTTTATGCCTGAGCAGAGGGTTGGACTAGATGACCTCCAAGGTTCCTTCCAACTTTATTATTCCTGCTAACTTTAGGCTGTTCTTAAGAGTATATATATATAGAGAGAGAGAGAAAAGAAAAACAAACAAACACATCTTTCTTCACTCTTTTTGTAGGCCAGACAAACTGAGTGAAAGTATTTCCTTTTGGTAGCTTCTTTTCTCTTAGGATTAGAAACAATTAACAGTCACATTTACCTCACACACAAAAACTTTGACACACATATACATACCAAAACAAGGAAAAGAGAACAGAAAAGAAAACAGAACTTTTAGTTCTACACATCCTGGTCATTCCCACCACAAATCTTAGCTAACTCAAATTAGAGAAGGCAAGAATCTTAAATATACCACGTGGTTGCACAGAAAGATGAGAGAGAAAAAGAGAGTCACTACTTATTTTCCTTTCTTTAAGTACCTTTATTTAGCCAAATTGGCTTTCCAGCAAAGCCCTGAGCAAAGTCCATTTTCCTAACTTTGCTTTGCTTTGCTTACAGGAGCTAACCAGCTGGTTACTCAAATCCAATTCTTTCATTCACTCATTCCATTCCATTTGCACACAGCCTCTCCCTTTTCCCTAACAAAAGGTCCTGCGCTCTGGCCAACCCCCCCCCCTTTCCTTGCTTTCCAGGGTCTGCCATTCAAACAGATCCTTTCTGAGGCTAGAAAAGACCAGAGAGAGCAAATTCCAACTGTGATTGGGAAAAGGGTCTTCTTACTCACACAGAGAGACATACACACATTTCTCTCATCCCCCTTCTCAAACTCAAAACTCCCTTTACTACCCTAGCTCCACATGGGCAGGGCATGGGAAACTCATCCACAGACACAAGGGGTCTGCTGCTAGCAAGATGGGTTCTCATCCTCCCACCATACGAAGCAGCACAAATTTGCCATATTTTCTTTTCTTAAATTTGGTTAGCAATCGGTTTGTTGTATTTTTAGTTTTGGATTTTTCCTAAACTCCGCCTTGCCAGTCCTTCAGACCCTCGGGGCGTACACATTTCTTCTCCTGGGACCCTCCCGAATTACCCATGGTTGGTTTACCACACAGTTCTGTCGTCCTTACCAATCTAATGAGACCACGGTTTGCTTCACCAAGTCTCTTTTCTCCTTTTTCTCAGGAGTCCTCTCACTCCGCCTTGCTAGTCCAAACCCTCGGGACATTCATACCTAGTGCATGTATGTCTTGCCAGTCTTCCAGGACCCTCGGGGCGTCTTACACACACCTCTCACAGATCTCAGACTCAAACTGTGCTACCCAACCTCCCCGACCGCCTAGGTTTTATTCCTTGGTTCACCCCAAGTTTTTACTCACCTAGGTTCGTGCACGAAGTTGCCCGGTCTTTATCCTGGTAATTCTCTGGTCCCCTCTCCTCAGTTCTTACCAATCACTATTTGGTCCGTGGGCTTGGCTCCGCTCTGCCTCCTCAACCTGCGACTGCAACTTTGGACCATTGAAATCAATGGGGCATGCCTTCCTCAGTTGTCCTCGCCTCCCGAAGATGCAGGAACAGATGCCCAAGGCCCCACGTTGGGCGCCAATTTGTTAGAAACGTGATTAAAACACTAACAAAATTGGATTGGTAAGAAAAGAGTTTAATTCTACAGAAATAGAAAAAGCAGTTTGCAAAATGCGGTGGATCTCTAAGACACTTCCAACACGAAGTTCTAAATTAGAGACCACACCCAATTGTCCAGAATCAAAGCATTATATACATTTCTATCGCGACGCTCCCATTCCCCTCCCCTTCAGTCCCAGTTGATAGGACTTCAAAGGTTTACAATCTTATCCAAAACGCCTAACCAGAATACATCACCCCCCCTTCTGATTACATCCGTGTCAAAACTTCCCTTGACCACCTTTTGTCTTGTTAAAGATAACATCAGCCTGTCTCTAACTCACATTGTAGCGGATACAAAGAGCCATAAACAATAGTTAAAAGAGTATACATATCAAAAGGTAAAGAAAGTCAAAGTAAATAGAGGAAGTAATAAACATTTCTCCCCTTTCCCTTCTGAGAAACATAGGATGGGAATGGTTTTGAAGAATCATTTTATTTTTAAACATGTATTTCTAACAGCGGTAAGCATGGCTCCTGGTGGTGTATGGGGGGGGTGTCAAACGGTGGTGGCGCGCGATGGGGGGGGCAGCCTAACTTCCAGTTCGGCATCAGGCTGGCAGGATCGGGTGCGGGGGGGGCAGCTGAACTGCCCCTTAGGCATCAGACCGGAGTCCAGGTGCGGAGGCAATGGGGATGGGGTGTGTGAAAATGGGAAGCCGCCACAGGCAATGGGCAGGCATCAGTGAGCGGGGGCTTCCCATTTTGACCTCTCCCCATTGCAGTTGCCTCTGCACCTGGACTCTGACCTAAAATCGAGTAGGAAGTTCGGCTGCCACCCCCCCCCCCC
>JALGBA010001995.1:0-47105 GCA_023970755.1 Azemiops feae
GAAAACCATGGCCTTGACTATACGTACTTTTGTTGGCAGGGTGATGTCTCTGCTTTTTAGTATGCTGTCTAGATTTGCCATAGCTTTCCTCCCCAGGAGCAAGCGTCTTTTAATTTCTTGGCTGCAGTCCCCATCTGCGGTGATCTTGGAGCCCAGGAAAATAAAATCTGTCACTAAATTTGAGTCTATGGAACTTATATTTCTTCAAGTTCTTCCAAATTGCTCCTAAGTTTTTTTCTTTTGCAAAGAAATCTAACACTAAAACCTATTCCTGTTAGATTTTATTAGTATTATAAAAATGTGTCTCATGCAATATTATATGATGATAGGGCACAACTATTTTGTTTAATAAATATGAGGAATGTGCTTTTTTAGATTTATTTCATTGCAGAAATTCATACTACTTTCTCAAATTCTGTATCTATGTTAGAAATACCATGCCAATCTAATTGTATGTAGGAACCGGGGGGGGGGGAGATTTCTATCTATCTATCTCTCAGCATCATTATCACCATCATCACCATCATGCTGATCTCACTGTATATGCAGGCCACTCTTCAAGAAAAGGATTAGACATCTTTAAATAGAAATAATGTCTCTGTTGTTATTGGGGGTTTTAAAGTCATATTTTGAGTTTAACTGACAATGTCTAGAAAGCTGATGCTAATATATTCAAAATATCACCAACTTTTCAAATTGATGATCAACCAAAATCCATCTAATGCACAGAAGCTGGAATCAGACAACCTTGGCATATAATCCACTGCAGAGTTCACTAGAGCTAAGAGGGTGAAACTGAGAAGTGACAAATGGTTTCTTACTTGACCTACACAGAAAAATCCATAAAGAAAAAAAGGAAAATAATGGAAATTATTCTAATATAATCTAAATTCTTCTAAATGTCTTTTGACTTCTTTTTCTTTTGCAAAAGATATATTAAAAAACATAAAAATATGCAGACGCCCTCTTGGGCCTTAAAAACACATTCAATACAATACAGTACAATAACACAATTGGAAAGGGCCTTGGAGGTCATCTAGTCCAACCCCCTGCTCAGGCAGGAAACCCTATACCATTTCAGACAAATGGCTCTCCAGTCTCTTCTTAAAAACTTCCAGTGTTGGAGCATTCACAACTTCTGGAGGCAAGTTGTTCCACTGGTTAATTGTTCTAACTGTCAGGAAATTTCTTCTTAGTTCTAGGTTGCTTCTCTCCTTGATTAGTTTCCATTCATTGCTTCTTGTCCTGCCTTCAGGTGCTTTGGAGAATAACTTGACTCCCTCTTCTTTGTAGCAACCCCTGAGAGATTCACATTATATCTTTTTAAAAACAAATAAAAAACAAAAATAAAACAAAATTCTACACATTCTTTCTGACCAAGAATTTCAAAGATTGTCTTTGAAAGTTAATTTGGGCAAAATCTGGTGATCACATTCCTACAAATACTTTAGTTGCACAGGTAAAGTTACATCCACATTTGCTCAAATAATCAACCAGTTCAAGAAAGAGATAAACAGGGTTATACATTTGATTAATACGTTTTATGTGTCAGTTTGCTTGTGGGCTACATCATGTGCTATAAATTACCTAGAAAGAACCATAATGAAATCAATACCCAAACCACTAAAAGTATATATAAAGGGCTTCAGCTGAATTTAGAAGTATAAGAAGTTTCATAAGAAACCAGCAATGGATATTCTATTAATTAACAGGAACTAGTAAATCTGTTTCAGGTTTTGTACTATTTATATTTGTTTAAGTTCAATTCATTCTGTTCTAGTCCCATACAAAGATTTTTTAAAAGTCTGCCTGAAACTGTACTCACTTTTAGTACTCTATTTCCCTTAAATATGACTTTTTTTTGCAAATAAGTTTCCTTAACATACGTCCTACATTCAGTTGTGGCCAAAATAAGCATTTTTAATACAGAGAACTAAATCACAAAATATGTGGAGAAGTGAAGGGTAATTCTTTTGAAGTATTATATCATTTTAGGAAGTGCTAATTAGATTAGTCTGCATTAAAAATTAAATTATCTCCCCCCCCTTTCACTTCCCCTGCCATTTTCCTCCATGGCTGAAAATAGCTTATACTTGACACAGGGAATGGAGGGTTATGTTCCAACAGAATTAAGGATAATCAACGTGACTTAAGGCAGAGGAAGGACTAGATCATAGCAGATAGAATTTAAAATGAGTATTAAAAGTCCCAGGTACAAACCCTAGAATTTTTACTTCAAAGGACCAAAGTGTACATGTGTGGGTTGCTGTTGTCATTGTGCTTTTTAATTTAAGAAACAGAAATCAAATACATTGGCACAAAATTGACATCATGTTGGCAATTGTACTCTTGGGAAAAAATATTTTATGTAAAAATAGAGATTCCTAGTGTTTGAAGGGGCTGTTTAGGCTATCAAGTTCATCTTCTTCCTTGGGAGCCCTGATGCTGCAGTGGTTAGAATGCAGTATTGCAGGCTAACTCTGCCCAGAGTCTGCAGTTTGATCCTGATGGGCTCTAAGTTGACTCAGCCTTCTATCCTTCTCAGTCGGTAAAATGAGGACCCAGATTGCTGGGGGCAATAGGCTGACATTGTAAACTGCCCAGAGAGTGCTGTAAAGTGCTATGGCAGCGGCTCCAAACCTTTTCTATACCCCACACTCCTAGAACGCTTCTGATATATTCTTGCACCCCTTACAAAAGTTCGAAATAACAGCAACGAATTATGCATATACACTATCATTTTGAAAACCCAAGTTTTTGCACTCCCTGGAATACTGTCTTGCACCCCCAGGGGGTGCGAGCATCTGTGGTTGGGAACCCCTGTGTTATGGGGTGATATATATGTCTAAGTGCTATTGCTATTAGTACAGAGGTCCAATGAAAGCATCCTACATAGGTGGCTCATTACGTTTCACCTGAATGTATACAGCGAAGGGGAGCCCAATCTTCTTTGCATTATTACCTGGAATGGTAGAAAGCAAGGTGGTGGGTTTTGGGGTTATTTTTTTTTTGGGGGGGGGTTTCTCTGTAACATTCTTTCAAAATCTGAAGAGAGTTATCAAATACATTTTGGGATTCTCTTTTCAAACCTAAACATATCTAGGATCTTCTGCCTCTCATTCTTTCTCACTTCTTAAAACTTTGTTTCACTCTCCTGATCATCCTTTTTGTCCATCTCTGAATTTATTCCAGTTTGCCTGTAACCCTCTTAAACTATGGTGAAAAAGGACTCAGTATTGGAGATCTTCTCCCTGATTATATATTTTGAAGTATTTCTTATAAAAAAGATTTATTTATACATGTATAAATAATACTATTTGTTCTTTCAACAACTACCTCAAAACTACATCAAAAATTTTGGACAAGTGGGAATTAGGAAGGATAATTGCATTCTGATTTTTACATTAGCCTTGGAAATATAAATCACATTGATTTGCTTTGAAAATACCCCTCCTCAAATCACACGATTGAGTAATTTTCCTGGAACAATTTCAAAGATGCTTCCCTTTGATATAAACAATATGCACTATAATTTTTCTTAAAGATCCCTAACTTTTCCTTTCCACAAATCATGCCCATAGCACCTACCAATTGTAATAAATGAACAAAAAAAATCAATAAAACAAGCAGCTCAAAATACCAGTAAAAGTTATCAAAGAAATCCAAACAATCAAGTAGGATTAAAGCATAACAGGGGAGATGATAAAATATTAATTTGACAATATTAATAGTCACAAGAGCAATATGTCGGAGAGAATAGAAGCTAATCATCTTCTAGGGCAAATGCCCACCAACAAAGCAAAACTACAGACGATGCTACAAAGTCATTAGTGGAGAAATGGGGAAGGGGGGAAGGTACCAAATCAATAGAAACAGATTCCCCGAGCAGATCAACAAACAGAAAAGACAATATTATTTGTTTATTTCAACTTTCAAAAGCAAAGTACAACCATGAAGTTAGAATCTAAATTCCTTTGTTTTCCCTTTAAATTCCTTAAATATTTTCCCTAAGCAAACAACATGATGTATGTCTGAGTGGACTGTATGCTGGTGTTCAGATTTAAAAAGTTGAACATTCCTAATAGGTGTACACCAGCCCTTGGGATGGCTCAAAATAGCTTTCTGGCTCTCACCCATTCTTCTTGTATAAAATGCAAGATGTCCTATGCTTAATGCATGCCAGTTAAACATGGCTGCTTCTGTGAGAGGTGCAGCTGACAAAAGGAATAAAGTCTTGATAAAGGAGAAGTGAAGAGTGCATATGTCTCACTGTTAAACATGATTAATATAAAGCCTACAATTTTAATTTATGATGATGTTTGTATATAACGTATGGCTTTCTATAGACAAACCTAAACATTACCTCTTTATCGGTATAAAGCAGGATTCTTGGCTATTTATTATAAGGAAGTAGCTTACATAATATACTGGCATTTTTATTGTTAAGGTCAGTACAATGATAGAACTTGTTTCTGCTTTTCTTATTGCTCATGGAAGAAAAAGTCAGATGCTCATCGCTTTACACTTAGCTTCTGATATTAGCAGGGTACTTGTTTTAGAGTCCATTTCCCACTGGAGCTAAAACATCAAATTAATAAATGATAGGAAAAGGAAGAATCAGAATCTGGCTTCATGCAGATTTTCCTATGTATTTCCATTTGTAAAGCTAATCAAACACATTTACCAATAGAGTAAAAGAGAACAAATCAGCTATGGTATTGCTTGCCTGATAGACAGCATGCAACTCTAATTAGCACTACTATCTTTTCAAATGCTATACAGCACAAAGTTATTGAGAGTAATTTCCTGAATGTTTGCGCTGCTGCATTTCATTGTAGTTTGGTGTAAGATAGTATTTTAATACAATTGGGATATATGGAAGTAAAACAACAATGCTCTCTTATTGTAACAGTACAGATTATTTGTGTTTCTGTTTATTGTTTCTGTCTAGTACATTTTTTCAATAATTTTATTAGAGATTCTATTACATAAGTAAATTTATTCAACTACAAAATAAACAGATACATTTAAAAAACTAAAAAAAAAAGATTAAAAAAGAAAAAAAGAAAGATAAAAATAGAAAACTAAAAAGGAAACCTCCTCCTTCATCCCCATCAAATATAATCAACATTAAAAACTAATCACTATCTCTTAAAATAAAACCAAACATCTCTTCATTTCATATCTTTCCCCCATTTCTATAAACCATCTCTAAAATCTCACCCATCCTTATTAATCAACAACAATCCAGTAGGAGTTATCAGAAACGATAATATGAGTATTACAAATTATATCTATTATGTCAAATCTGAATCCCTCTTTTCCTTTTTTCAGATCCCCCTTTCCTCTTTTGAAATAATCAAAATTCAGTCCCATTAAAAAAAACCAATTAAAATATTACCAGAAATATTCATGTCATCGTCCTATTCCCCCCCAAACAGCAGCTCATTATTTTAACCTTGATCAAATAAATTAATTTTGTATTCTTTTTTCTTTCTGCTAATTTTCTTTAAAATCCTCAAAGTTCTAGCATCCGCCTTCTCATACTCTCTTCTTTTCTCTCAAAGTTCTTTCCTTCATTTCTATCAATCCCTCTTTATACTTCCTATGTAGCAATTCCAGAAAACCCTTTTTGTAATTCAAGGCAATAATCCAAATGGTTTATAATATGTATTTCTTTTTCAATTTTTGAGTCATCATCTTTCATTTGTAAATTTATTATTTCTTTCTCCTTCTTGTAAATGATGATTTTTAATTTCATCCGTAAATCAGTTTCAGTTTTATTCAATGGGGCTTGATTCTCTGGAGTTAAATCAAGTCTATCTGAGCCCCTAATTTGTGTAAAACTTTCCAAAGCCAACAATAATCTTCCTCTTACTGTATATTCCAAAAGATACAATCCTTTGAACTTATAGTTAAACTGTATTAATTAAAAAAGGATTAAAGAACACACACTCAATGATTTAAATAAAACTTGCCTGTCCAAAGGTTCTTGATCTTTAAAGAAAGCCAAAGAATTATTTTAAAAAACTAAAGCAATTGAGGGCTACGCAGTGGAACTTAAAGTCCATATAGGTGACATTAAGCATGATGGAATCCCACAACTCCCAGGCAATGGCAAGCATATTGAAAAACACACTTCCTGCCATCTGTATGCAAAAAAAAAAAAAGCAGCTGAATGGCGCACATGTGGGTAATCTGATGATCTCCAGAGAGACTGCAGCCTGTCACTTTTTTCACCACAAAGTGTTCCTCTCTTTTAAAGGAATGTTAGTTCACCATTAGATTCCCCAGAAATCCTTAGTCTAGTTAAGAATCCAGCTGAATAACAATTCTGAGCTGACCATCTTGCAATATTAAGGCAGAGATGAATCTAATTAATACTTGGATGGGGGAACCACTAGGAAACATCACTAGTGTAGGTTAAAAGATCATATCTTTTTTTTTTACCCTTCTCTAAACAGCTCTTACACATTTTTGCCTATATTGTATAAGTTTCAAAGTTTTCAGCTCCATATTTGCTGTTTGGATTACAGGATCACTAAATTGGAAAGGATTATTCAGACCATCAAGTCTACCCCCTTGCTCTGTGCAGGAATCTCAAAGCATCCACAACATGTGACTTTTAAGAAATCTAGGAAGGGAATCTACCATTGGTGTCACTAAAAACTATTCTTACTTTTAGGGATTTTTTATAACAGTAAACTGGAATCTCTGTAACTTAAATCCATTATTTCATGTCATATTTTCTGAGATAGTAGATATGTTTTCACCTTCTTCTACATAATATATTTTCAAGTTCTATTATAGCCACACCAACCTCCCCCCCCCAACCTTTTATGTTTCTTTAGCATGACAGCAAAGTATTTGTGGAATGGATAAAAAACAATTAAATATAAAAAAACCAACTTAATTATAGCAGGTATAGCAACCAATCATAAAACTGACAATGAAGACCTTGATAGATATCTTCTACCTTTTAGGATTAACTATCAATAATAAAGGGACCAGTAATAAAGAAATAGGCCAAAGATTATCACTTGATAAGGTAGCAACAAAGTTGTTAGTGAAGATATTTATATGCTGAAATGTGTCTATACTTATAAAAATCAGAATTGTGCAGGCAATAGTTTTCCTTATGATACTCTATGGATATAAAAGTTGGACTTTGAAAGAGCAGAATAGAAAGAGTATTGAATGTTGGTGTTGAATGTTGGTGTTGGTGTTGGGGAATGTTGGTGTTGGGGAAGGCTTTTGAGCATATCATGAATAGCCAAGAAAATAATAACAATAACATATAATACTGACTTGATTGCATATAATCAATAAATCATAACATCTCTTATTGTCAGGATAAATATTTCTAGTTCATTCAGTTTTCCTTCATAAACCTGTATTTCCAGTTTCTTAATAACTTTCATTGCCTTTCCTCAAACCTGTTCCAGTTTGCCTGAATTCTTGTTTAAGCCTAGGACTCAGTTCATCAGGTGGTCTGCCCAATGCAGAATAAAATAGTTGCGTGTTTACTATGATTTAAAACTCTATTTTAGTTGATGGAGCTTAAAGTATATTTTTCAAGCAGGTGGTTTGTCCTGAGAGTTGCTCTTTGTGCACCATAACTGCTCAGTAAGTAGAGAATATTGGAAAAATATAAGGAAACAAATTTCCAGGGAGCAGTTTCACCAGTCAGGAGAATGAAAGAACACCTAGAAGGATAGATTAAGGAAGAGTTCCAAATTGTCCCTGGGAAGAAGAAAAGGTGTCCTGAAGCTATGGGTATTTGACTTCATTGAGACCCTGTAAAAGGAACAATGCTTAAAGTATGGAAGACACAAGTTAAACGTGAGTTTTTAGTAGAGAAAAGCAAATGTGACTCAGAAAGAATAACACAAATCTGTTCAGATGTCCCTCATGGGTAAAAGTCAGCAGTTGAAGGATGTATTTAATTGAAAAGGAATAGAAAAGTTAACAAGGGAGGGAAAGTATGAAGAACATAGCTTCTTGAATTCTTTCCAACCTTATAACCAACAATGGCCATAGAAAGGCATCTATATTTCTTTTGTATAATAAAGTAATGCACATATGTGTGCGGTAGCAGGGCACTTTTCCCCAATGTACTGATCAAATGTATGCATTTGTGCAGTGTGTGTGTGTGTGTGTGTGTGTGTGTGTGTGTCAGAGAGCAAAGGGGTGGGTCTAACCAGGTGGAGTGCATACATGTTATCTGAGTCTATATTTGTCTGCTTTCCCCTTTTGTTGTACCTATGTCTTTTTTTTATGTGCAAATGACCACCAGGAAATACACAGCAAGCTGTATATCAACAGGATGAGCAGGGGCTTAAAAATGGAGTAGTCAGCAACATTCTAAGTCTTTCACTGATTCTCCTTCCCATATAGATGTATTGTTGTTGTTGTTGTTGTTAGTTGCGAAGTCGTGTCCGACCCATTGCGACCCCATGGACAACGTTCCTCCAGGCCTTCCTGTCCTCTACCATCTTCTGGAGTCCATTTAAGCTCACGCCTACTGCTTCAGTGACTCCATCCATAGATGTATTGGAGTGTTTTTAAAAAATGCCTATTTTTAAATTTTATCTGTTTTTTTTACCGGTCTCTCCCATCATACAAGTTTCACCCCATTGTGTTTAGCTTTCTGAGAAATTATCAGACTGGAAGTGTACTAAGCCCTTTTATGTAGTTTCTTTACAACATTCTGATGGGTTGGAAAGTATTAGAAAGGACATATAAAGAAGGTAAAACAGAGACAATCTGCCAAGAAAGAATACAGACAGCTAGCCTGAAACTATAGAGGGTATCAAGCTGAAGTTGGCAAGGAATGCTAAGAACAGCAATAAAAGCTTTGAATACCTTCAAAAAAAAAAGGGGGGGTTCAGTATACCAACTGTTTAATGAAGAAGACAAAATTCAAACAAAACTGCTCAGCTCCTGTTTTTGATTTGTCTTTTCTGAGAAGAACATATGTTCCAATGGTCAGCTCCAAGGAGATGTTAAGAAAACAGCACTGGATCTGGGGACTGATAGAAACATAGTCAGAAAATACTTGCTTACGCTGAATAAGTCTAAGCCTGCAGGTGCCAGAAGTATTACATCCCAGGAAGTTGTTTCCATGAGCCTGTGATAATCTTTCTTCTGGAATTCAGTGGTATCACTGGAATTCAAGATTTGATGGAGTTGATAAGATACTTTTGCAGACACAAGCAATCTTGTTATGGTGAATAGCAGTTTCCAAAAAGGCTACAGATGTATGAATATTGGTATGGTCCAGTCCATTCTCAGACTCCATGATAGCTTCCAGTTTCACAGATACAGGAAGACAGTTGTTCATCACCTGTCCAGTCCTTTGGGTTTTTCTTTGAAATATCCTGGGATCACAGAATGTAAAGATTGCAGGAGATATTAGTGCTCATCTAGGCAAATATTGTGTGCACTAGAGAAATTCCCTACTACAGCAACCCTATCAAATGGACAACCACGATGTATTTAAGTATCTCCAGCAAAAGAGAGGTCATTATCTCTGAAGCAGTCTGTTCAATTGTTAAACAGCATTAACTGATTTTTTTTCTGATATCCAGGCAAAATCTATTCTATAATTTAAACTTATTATTTCTTGTCCTGTCTTTTGAAACTAAAAAAAATACTGTCTGTTTTCTACCTATAAGAAATTTAAAGTTGAGAAATTTAAAGTTATCATTTCTTCTTGCAATCTTCTTTCCTGCCACTGAATATTCCTTGATAAATTTTCTTTCCAGATTTATTACCATCTTGATTGATGTACTTCCTAAAACATGTTACCAATCCCCAGCTCAGTGTAGGAATCTAAATTAAAAAAAACTGAACAGATGGCCGTCTAGAACATAGAATAATAGGGTTGGAAGGGACCTTGGAGGTCTTTTAATCCAACCCTATGCTAAAGCAGGAGTCCTTGTATTATTCTGGACAAAGGGCTGAAAACCTCCAGTGATAGAACACCCACAACTTCCAGTTTTTATTTTATAGAAAATGAATAGAAACTAGAAAAAACATATAATGGTGGGGAATCCATAACCTTCTGGAGTAATTGGTTTACTGTTGAAGATGTCTTAGTGTTAAGAAGGCTTTTCTAGTACAAGCTGGAATCTTCCTTTGACTTAAATTTATTACGCCAAGTTATTCCAGGTTCTGCACTCTGGAAAGAGAGAAATTCTGTGTGACATCCCTTCAGGTACCTGAAGAATGTTATCATAGCAGTATTACTTGCTACATGACTGAAAAGCAATATTTGTCTTACTACAGAAAAAATTGCTTAAGGACGTGGGGACAAAACTGTTGATGGTGTAAACCAATTTGTGGAAGAATTGTTTAACAAATATTAATTACAATAACTAACTGAAACTTCCATATTCCTAAGTGGCAAACACAGCAAGGGAGAACTGTTGTTTTTATGCCTTATTTGTGGGTTACCTATAGAGGGACTTGATTGCCAATCAAATATTTAAGCTGACCAAATGGTCCAAAAGAACATTTACGCTTGTAATTATTTTTCAGGGGAAAAGTTTGTAGGGAAGAAAAAAAATGGATTTGCCAGGAAGCATTTTATACTTAAAAGCATATTTGACTAATATGCCCTTTAACTAAGTGCAAATTTCTCTTTAACATAATGTACATGTGATTTATTTATTTCAAAAAGAAACAAATATTCAACCATGCTGAACATTCAGTGTGTGAGGGGAGTGAAAGTTGGAAACTTGTAGTTAAACCTGTAAAAAAATATTAACAATTAAAAAAAATGATCAAAGGCAAGCAATTTGTCTTTGATATAAATGCTAAAGTTTCCATCTACTTAGAGTCCCCATGGAAATTGATGTCCTTCCTTCCTTCCTTCCTTCCTTCCTTCCTTCCTTCCTTCCTTCCTTCCTTCCTTCCTTCCTTCCTTCCTTCCTTCCTTCCTCCCTCCCTCCCTCCCTTCCTTCCTCCCTCCTTCCCTCCCTACCTCCCAGCATCCCGGAAATGCCAATTGTGTAGCTATCCAGCCTTAATTGTTAACAGCCTGCATCTCCTATCATGGTACAGGTGGCATCCATGCAGGGACAGCAGCTGTAGAAGTCCCCCCACTTTGCCAGATTTGCTTGCTGAGGGAGAGGAACCCTCAGTCTCTATGTTTTATCCTTGGCCTTTCTCTGATGAGGTCACCAGCAAAACAGACAACAAAGGCTAATTGTGGTGCACCTCTGAAGCTGGCCAGCAGTTTAAATAACACTTAACAGATATGAAGTCTGGGAACTTTGTGGTGTTATAACTCTCCCTCCTTCCCCATCTCCTTTTTAGCCCTGCCATTTCAGTGGGTTGTTTCATCAGGGGAAGCAATTATATAAGCTGATAGCAGCTTTTTCGCTCAGCCTCTGGCAGGAAGCCAGCACCATGCTGCAGAGGTGCAGGGTGTGCAGCAAGTGGTTGCACCGAGTGACGCTCTGTAATGATATGATGTGGCTGTGTGATTAAGAACTGGCTTCCTGCCGAACCATTTCTGCCTGGGAAACAACAGCCGCTGTGCTTCGGCTCCTTGCTGCTCAACAGCAGCGCGTCATGGAAGGTGCTGTTTCCTGGATCTTGTAATCACAAGAGGTGAAGACTTTGTTAGAGGGTGAAGTCCTTACCCAGATCACACTTAGTTTTCTGAACAATATTAGGCCAAATCCCATCAAAGCCAGGCATCTGAAAGGTTTTGCCTTGAGAAAGCAAGCAAGCATGTAAGCAAGCTTGGCTATAAGCCATCTGGTACCAATTATAGTTCGCAGTCATGCAACAATTTATTCTATAGCTTCACTAAAAATGATACCCATTCCCCACACCCCTGCACAAGATTGCGTCCATCAGGCATAATAAGCCTGTAAACCTTTCACCCACATTTCCTAGCTTCTTAGATATACCATGCCTTTATCTTGGGCTCCTTTCCCCTAAAAGACTCGGAGAAGAATAGCTTATGCAGTCTCTCAATTGTAAGGCAACTATCACTAGAAGACTTGCTCAGTCTCAGTAGAAGAAAAGCTCCTCTTCTTTCTCAGTGCCTGCATTATGGGGACCGAGGTCTCTGGCTTTGTATTTGAAAAGCCTTTGGCAGTATGGCAGAGTAACCTCACTTACGACAGTGAGTTTCATCTTACATGGGTGGCCCCGTTGACATTTCCTGGAGGTAGCAGACAGAAATAACAATGGTTTGAACAATACCAGGAAACAGGATCTGAATCACCATTTTAATTTCCCAGAAGCCCCAGAATGATGCCATATCTGGGACACTGTGTCAAATTCAAAGGAGACTCAGCCATCTGCTCCAGGGCAGGCATGAGTAGAACCATGGGCTGCTGTCCACTGGATTTTCCCATGTGATGATACTACCGTGCTGTGTCTTTCATCCCAGATGTCCCCCCTAAGGGCAATCCATCTTTAAAGAACAGGGAGGGCAGGGTAGGTCTTGGTAAAAACCACAACAGACGCTCTTTATTTATAATCCAAAGGCTGCAGCCGTGTCACAGCTCCCCAGACAGTGGCGGACACACTAGGCGCACAATAGGGAGGGGGAGAAAGGAGGCAATATTGCAAACAAATAGACAAGTGGTTATGTTATTTCTTGTTAAACCTTAATGGTTATGTGTGTATTATATATAATATTCTCCCCATAAGTAAGACTCTCAATCTCTTCTAAGTCTCTGTTCAAAACTCACTGTAGACACTCAGGGAAATGTTTGGGAATATAAAAGATTAACACGGCCAACTTTCCAGCCTCACTTCCAGATAGGTTTGCTGGGATTCCAAAGCACTGTCTCTGAACAATCAGTCCTATAGTACATTTTCCCCCCTCCCTCCTCACAGTGTTAAATTGTTGCTTTTTCAGAAAAGTTCATATGGTGAGGTAATAATATGCTATGGGAGTCAGCCGATTATCTTTTTCCTTCAGCTGATAGGATGCTTCGATAACATGCAAAAATTCTACTATTCTTTCAAATTTAATTGAAATTATTCTTCCTCATGAAATGGAAACAGGAAATACAGGTGTAGGAAGATGTAAGATGATAGGATGATTTCCCATACAAACTGAGCTTCCAGATGTTATCAAACCCATGTGGAGGGTAGTGAAAGGGGAAAAGTTATTTCACTGGCTAGCACCTAACATAATAATTAGGTTTCTCTTCTTAAAAATTGTTTCTGGTACCAGCTCTTTTGGTTTTGTTTTACACTTTTTTACTGATACTATTGTGTTCTAACCAGAAAAAAGAACACACACAGCTGATTATATACTTGAAAATAAATAAATTAGATCAAAAGACATATGCAAAGACTAGTCTATGGATTAATCGGGAGCAGTCCTCTCCTTTGTATTATCCAAATGTATGGACTTCAGCTTCCAGAATTAACATCTATACTGTCAGGACAATTTGGGAGATTGACAAATGCCAAGGTTGGAGAAGGCTATACTAGAGTATACAACCCTGGTTTACAAGCAGACAAACCATAAGAGAATATATTTTGCTCCATTAGATATTGAAGCACTATGTCTTTTTTCTATACTACTTAAAGAAAGAAGTCTATTCTAAAACTCAGGTTGAAGTATGCAGGATGAGCATAGGCATTCTCCAGTGAGTTGGAGAAATCAGGGAGAGAAAGCCATGAGACAGGATTGTTTTATCAATAAACAATACATTGCCCTCATAGAGAGAAGTCAGCTGATTTATGGATCTTTCTATCCGTCAATAATGCAAGATTGGGACTTTAATATCTCTTCGTTCCCCATGCTATAAGTATTCCACAAGCACCCTAGCAGTTTCTTCATGTAGTGACTCTGTGGACTTTTGGAATTCTGGTCATTGGAAGAGTTCACAGTTTAAATCCCATATGATGAGACAGAAGGCAGTATAATGCCCACTGGATCTGGGCAGAACCAACTTATTTCAATTAATTCATTCTTTGTCATGCAGAGGAGGGTTAGTCATTCTTTGATAATGAAAGAAAGGAATGAATTCACCAACATCCCTCTCAACATTCCCCCATAAACAAAATATATCTCCTTGTGCGGGATTTTGAGTTTTTCATTTCCAAATTTAAAAAAAGAAAATTAATGCATCTAAAGTCAGTACTTAAGCTCTAGTTAAAAAAGGAGAATTTAAAAATAACCTAAATAGACTATAAGGGAGGCTATCTCTTGGTCACATAATGGAGGCATTTCCTTGCCTGAAGCTACCTGTCCACTCGTCTCATGTCTGTCTCCTTGCTGGAGTGGATAACTACAGGTATGTTACAACAAATTGGTATTAAGAATATTTCACCTCATACATCAACATCCAGCACCACCTACTGGTGAGAGCCTGTAGCCAGGCTGGATGAACTCTGCAAATCTATTCAAGTTCAGAAAAGGACAGAAACATTTTACAGAATTTGGCTTCTTCATGAAAAGACCTAAGTGTTAGAATGCATATCTTAGATACAAAAAAGGCCTGTGTTGAACTCCCAGTTTCTCCAGTTGGAAAGAAAAATATTGATGAGTTGAAACTGAGAAAAAAGCTTTCAGAGGACCCAACAATGAACTTGTCTGGCCTAACCCAGTGATCCCAACATTTCTCAAAATCTCAACATTCATTTTAAACAATAAAGTTATGGCTTAAAAATATGAGTGAATAATGTGTGGTTCATCAAAGATTGCCAAACTTCAGCTTCACAAAGCCCCAGAAAAATGGCTGGCAATATTATCTGGAAGGGCATGAGTTATCCTCTGAAGGTTTAAAATGAAATAGTATGACTAATGCCTTCTCAAAACTCTGAGACCTACAGGAGACAGCCAAACAAGTTTTTAGTGATTAGGGTGAAGTGTCATTCCCCTGCATATGTTTCTGTCTTTGCTACTGACTAACCAAATTAAAATAAATTTAAAAAACTAGCAAAATGATGCTAATATGCTTCATTTGCCTGATAACTAAAGCAGACATCTCAACTTTTTTTTTTTTTTGAAGATAACTTGACAAATCGTAGTCACTGTGATACATGAAGCAGTTTTAGGAAGTCACTGACCTGGGCAATTAGACCAAAATTCTGAAATTATGTTGATTGTGCATTTAAATAATAAAAGAATGAGACTCATGGAAAAAAATGCTTGAATGTAAGTTTTGAAAGTAATGAAAAAGATTGGAGGGAACAGGGGAAACAGTGTTCATCTTGCCTCTAGTCCATAGTTCATAAAATAACAGGTTTGAACTGCAAGAAAACAAGTTGTCCTTAAATAATAGAGAAAGGGAAAATGAATAGAATAAAATAGAATAGAATAACAGAGTTGGAAAGGACCTTGAGGGTCTTCTAGTCCAACCCCCTGCTCAGGCAGGAAACTCTATACCATTTCAGACAAATGGCTGTCCAGTCTCTTCTTAAAAACTTCCAGTTTGGGAGCATTCACAACTTCTGGAGGCAGGTTATTCCATTGCTTAATAGTTCTAATTGTCAGGAAATTTCTCCTTAGTTTCTCTACAGTGCCAGGTTTTTACATCTGAAACTCAGAATACCAGTAAGGATAAGCAACCTTTCTCTACTCTCTGTTGCCCTGTGATGTCAGTGAAGGGCTGGTTGTCCACCAGGACAGTGTGATCTCTTACAAAAGGAAGCCTTGCTTATAGAGCTGTGCTTAGAAGGCTTCTGTACAAGCTGCAACCCTGACAGTGCTAGGGGTTGTGTTGAAGCCTTTGTAAGTGCAGTTCTGTGTGAAAGGGTTCAAAAAGAATACAGATAATTGCACTGCACGTGTGGACAATCAGTTCACTGCTTCACTGCTATTCACAACAGATTTCTACAGGCCTGAACAGAAGTAATATGTTACCTAGATCCATAACTTCGGTCATTTTAACAATGACTAATGACATGTAAATAAGATAGCTTCACAAACCATTTGAATTTCATTTGATTGAAACTAACTGTAATTAAATTTACTAATAATCCATCCCTGATAACGCAATACAAAAAGCAAAGGAAAGTCAGATGAAAAAAGATTTGAATTCCTCTTTATAGTGATGCATGAGGAAATGAGAGAGATATGAGCTACCATTTGTTCCTACTCATTCATGTCACAATGAACTGTAACAGGTAACGCAGAGAAGACTCTGTTATTAGACAATGAAGCAGCTGCTTGCAGCTTCTGGCAGTGGACTGGGACATGTGGTGAACTGGGGCTGCCCTCTTTATTTGCTGTCTGGAGCAGTGTGTTTTATTGCATCTAAGACAGATGGCTTGTCCAGAGCACTTTGTTGCCCTAGCTGGCCAAAGAGTGAAGGGAAGCTGCTGGGGAAAAGGTGTGTGAGAAAGAGAATAGAAAGTGGCAGCAGAGCCTCTTAATAAAAATGCAGTCTCTGTCCATATCTTGTTTTGTTTTTGTTTTTAAGGAATTTTCCTAGATAATTCCTTGATATGAGACACCCAATATATTAATCTGTGAAATCAGTTATGAGTGAGTCTTTTAAACTTGAATTGTTCTTACCCATCTGCATGACTGTTTAATTGAGTTACTTGTGTTCTTCTTTGAACACTCAGCTCCAAACGTCCTCCTGTAGGTCTGTATAGGTATCAGCATATGCTATCTTGTACATTCAGTTGCCCTTTTTTCCTTCAACAGACTCTATAGTTATATTTTCAAAGTGGCTTGATAAAGAATATGTCATTGGTGTAAGAAAAACAAGGTATCTACAGATGAAAAAAAGATATGGCATCCAGAATTAACTTCTGCAGATCCAAGAATGGAAACCCTGGGCCCCTTTGAGAGAAACTTTGTGTGTGCAGGATAGGGACAGGCTGCAGAGCCTGAGCTTTGCCATTGGGACATTATACTTCTGAATCAGAGGTTCCATCTAGCTAGCCATGACTAAGAGCCATCGCTGATCAATTCTCCTCCACAAATAAGCCTAATTACAGGAGAAAAAGAAGTAACTCCCTGCCCTGTGGCAGCTTCCTCCACACATTGGCCCTGACCTGTTCGATCCACCTAATCTGAGAGAATGCTGGCACCCTAACAAAGGTGGCAGCCACACAGAATGCTTCACCTGGTGATTGAAGTCAACTGGCAGGCCGGAATTTCCCTAAGGCTCAGCGTGTTAGCCCTGAAGTGCCAAGTATGCAGAAGCCTTGGAAGGCAAGGGGATAAGGGAATCCTTGGCATTAGTTTGATTCCCTCCCACTCCCAACAGCTCAGGGGCAAAGGCCTTGGGAAAGAAGGGGAAAAGCTCCTTGGTGCAGGTGTTTCTTAAATGGGGAGCAAAGGAACACCTTCTTTGTTGGCTGCAGCAAAGGAAGGCCTTCTGCTTCTCCTTCACCTCTTTCACACAAAAATAGGAGCCCTCCTGTCTCTTTGGCATTATACCTATGAAAGAGAGGTGTTAATCACAATCAGATAAATGAAGCAAGAGAGGAGGAGGAGAAGCTCCAGCTTACCCTTGTGCCTCAGTAATTACTGTTGAATGGCTTCTGGTCTGTTCACCTCTGTGCCAAGTCAGTAATGTATCCCCATTTGGTCGATTCGAGATCTCCAGCAACACCTGTGGGAAAGGCTTTAATTAATCCTCAGTTACTGTTGTAATTGCACTATCCTAAGGGAAAAACCTAGTAGCCAGGAATATGCTTTTAAACATATACTGTAAACAACATTTGTCCTCAGGAGGGTTCAGTAAATACTGTGGCTTTGACCCTTTCAGTGCTGGAAGCCTAAAAGAGTGTGTTTTGTTAAACTGCTAGGAGCCATGGAATGGGTAATTCTTCTCATATCCTGTTGGCAGTTGAAACATTTCTTGGCAATCTGTGCATAGATGAGAAGAATATTTTAACTTGCCCATTTAGCCTTAATTTTAATTATGCTTACTCTTTAAAAAAAAAAAACCTCCAGATTTCAACAGAACTTGTTCACAAGTAAATAAGCAAGCCCAGGGTGGCAGTCTTTTGCTCTTGGACAACTTGATTTCATTTTCAAACAGCCACACATAAAACAATAACAAAATCTTAAAGGGGGGGGCTGTCTCTCACACTCATTTGTGTTTATTTTTGGACTTACAAAGCATCTCTTTGCTTGTATGATTGACTTGATGAATACTGAAGATCACCATATACATTGAGGTTTCCCTGCAGGATAACCTTGATTTATGGCTGGAAAGGAGGAGAAATGAAAAACAGAGGAACAGGAAAAATATGGTGGGAAATCTAATGTTAATATTTTTGTGGCAGTTGCAGATTGTGCAAATCTAAAAATAAATCATACCATAAGTAACCTACAATAAGAGGTAGAGACTTTTCTCTTTGGGGGTGTTTACTTCCTTACGTATTATTTGGATTCCAACATATTTGGCTTCTTGAAAATCATCTTTGGAGGAAAATATTACAATTTACCATATCTACTTGTAGGACCAATCTGGGGAATTATTCAGTGATTGAGTAATAACTTGAAAAGAATTCCTAGTAAGTACACAAACCCAAAAAGTATGACAAAAAATCATTTTAAACAATGGAAGGACTAGATATTATAGACTTCCAGTTTTCAAGCCATTTAATGTATTCTGCCTTATCAAACAACAGAAAAGCAACGTTGCTCTATCATATATGTGATACTCCTTATTCTGCCAGTGAATTGATATTAAAATATATTTGCTTGCTAGTGACCCATACTGTGAAGTCTCAAAATTACACGATTCTTTCCATAGAAGTATTATTTCTTAACAGGAGAAATGTACTCTCAGGTTTACAATATTCCAAAACTTGCCCAAGAAGAATTTGTCAACTCAAAGCTCCCTGGGAACCAGCAATTCTAAGCCTTTATATGGAGGTAGATGTGGTTAACTACAAGGACCTATAATGTTGGGGATCTAATAATAAAATAATTCTCCCATTTCTGCTAAAGGATGTATTTTGGGGAAGATGATTAGGAGATTTCAAAGTCTTGTTATGATACAGGGATATTTGGATGGATTTAAAAAATGCCTCAGTTTGAAATTTGGTGGCCAATGGGGACTGGTGGGATAGAAAATATGGCAAGGTGCAAAGGGATCACAATAAGCAAAAACAATGAAAAAAAAACAATTATTTTACCCAACTGAGTTAACTAGCAATTTCACAGGGACAATGAATCAAAGGACAACACAAAGCAGTTGCAGGAGGGAGCAGTGATTGCATTCAAACATTCAGTCACTTAAGAAGGCCGTTTTAAGGATGTTTGTTGTGAATAAGTACATTGAGCAAGGGATTATACCCATGCAGAGAAATTAACTATCTTTGGACATGACCCAAATTTCACCTCCTTTTTTTTTTTTTTATGAAAGAGCTATTTCAGAAACGGGGATATATTGCCACCTATTAAAATTAAATATTTCCCTTTCTTTAGTAGAAGATGGCAACCCACAGTTTTTAGACACTTTTAAGTTTGACACATGTAGTGATCTGGGGCTTAGACTGCATCTGGTCCTATTGAATATTTTATGCAAACTAAAAATGAATTGCTGGATTTGACTAGTGAGCCCTGACTTGGTTCTCAGAATGGTTGATGAAACTCGCTACCCTTTGAGCTGGCCTTGATCAGAGATTTTGAAGAAAGAGAGAGAAGCACCTGGATAATTAAGAAATCACCCCCTAGGGACCAGAGGGAAGCAGATGATGCTACAGCAGTTTTTCTCAACCTGAACCAAATACATGAATTTCAATTTTACCGGATTCCCAAGTACAGGTAGTCCTCAACTTACAACAGTTCATTTAGTGACCATTCAAAGTTACAACGGCACTGAAAAAAGTGACTTATGACCGTTTTTCACACTTATGACCTTTGCAGCATCCCCATGGTCATATGATCAAAATTCAGATGCTTGGCAACTGATTCATATTTATGACAGTCGCAGTGTCACAGGGTCATGTGAATAGCATGTCCTTCTGACAAGCAAAGTCAGTGGGGAAGCCAGATTCACTTAACAACAGTGTTGCTAACTTAACAACTACAATGATTCAGTTAGCAAGAAAATGGCAAGACAGTTTGTAAATTGGGGTAAAACTCGCTTAACAAATGTTTCACTTAGCAACATAAATTTTGGGTTCAATTGTGATTGTAAGTCGAGGACTACCTGTAGTATGGTCATAGCTGAGAATTCTGGATGTTGAAGTGCATATATATGGTGATGTTCAGTGTAAGGAAAGCTGCAGTGGACTAGCAATTCTTGCTCTGTGTATGTTTTAAAAATTGAATCTTGCTCAATCTACTACTTCATGGTTATAAGCAAAGATTTATCTAGGTCCGGGGCCCTCCAGAATTTTCAGCAATGACCAGCTGGTGGAGAGTTTGGGAGTTGTAATCCACACACCTGGAGGACCCTCAGGTTACAAAAACTTGATTTAGGTTAAAGTGCTAGTTTCTATTCAAGTGTTCAGTGTGAAGGAATAATTGTTATTCACTCAACTACAGCTGCATTTATATTTTCTTACCTAACTCTGTTCAATTGCAATTAATTTGTAAAAAGACAGAGTAAGTACAGTATTTCTAACAGTAAGGGCTTGAAAAAAATATATTAGACTGTTAATTTTTTAAAAAAAAACATATGAAGCATTAAAAAAGGGAGATAATAATTGATACCCTCTTAAGTTGTTGTTGCTCTGTCTGTAGTGAATTATCTGGAACATCCTAAGTGCAAGTAAAATGGGGATCCTTCAAGTCTGAGTCACTTTATTTCAACAGAATGTTAACCATATTTCAATTTGCACTTGAATTAATGGATAACTACAAAGCTTTGGAAGTCTTAAAGAGCATGTTTCGCCTATTATAACACATTTTATTAATCAGTGTCTTTCATTAAGAGAGACCCTTCAGCTAAACAGTCATATGTCTATCAGAGGGGGCCAGGGAAAGGATCTTTGCACATAGTAATTGCAAAGAAAGGTGGCTTACCAAGCACATTTAGAGATTCTCCAGAACAATTCAGAAAATCTGTTTTTTTGTTGGGATATTAAAATTAAGGTTAGGGCATTTTTTAAAAAAACAGAAATAAGAGACTAACTGAAATAGCAAACAGGAGAAAAGAATGCTCATAAAATTCTGAGGGGAAAAATACAGGTAGTTCTCCGCTTATGAGCACAATGGAACCCAAACTTTCCATTGCTAAGCAAGAAAAAAGTGAATTTTGTCCCATTTTACAACCTTTCTTGCCACAGTTGTTAAATGAATCGTTGCAGCTGTTAAGTTAGTAACATAGTTAAGTGAATCTGGCTTACCCATTTTCTTTGCTTGTCTGAAGGTTACAAAAAGTGATCATATGATCCCAAGACATTGCAACTGTCATAAATACGTGCCAGTTGCCAAGCATCCAAATTTTGATCATGTGACCATGGGGATATTGCAATGGTTGTAGATGTGAAAAATGATCAAAAGTAATTTTTTCATTGTTGTTTAAACTTCAAACGGCCACTAAATAAATGATTGTAGGTCAAGGACTGCTTGTATTGAGATCTGTATTTGCTGTCCAATGCAATTTATTTTTTAAAAAAATCATTTCATTAGAAGCTATTTTGATGCTCTCTTTAAAAAAAAACAGATTAACTTTTCTTTTGCTCTCAATGAAGCATCAATTTCATTTCCCCCTTCTAGTGTCTGTCTTTAAACCGCTAAATAAATTAGCTCTATTCATAGTCACTCACACCTTAGTCATCTCCCTGATAGACTACTGAAACATGCTCTACTGTACAGGAGGCTGCCCTTGATGTCCAGAATGTATGTATATAATCACATTTATATGACAGCCCATCTCACGATAAAGTGATTCTGGGTGGCACACAAAGATTAATTAAAACAATAAATATATAAAATGAATCATTATTAACATGCAAAAAACATAAGGCACAAGAGAGAGAGTGTTAACTATAGTAATGGAGCCATCACAAGGTTTCACTAGACACGTGGAACCCCACAGTCCCGATGACATAGCCAGATCTTGAGAGACTTCTAGAAGGTTAACAAGAATGGAGCTAACCTCACTTTGAGGGAAGAATGTTTCATAAGGTGGGGGCCGCAGCAGAGAAGAACCACTTCCTGATATCCACAAGATGTATATTTCTAGCAGATGGGATCTGCAGCATGCATTCTCTATCACATCTGAAGGGATGAGCAGATATAATTAGGAAGATGTGGTCCCTTGGATAACCTGGATCTATGTCATGAAGAGCTTTAAAGGTTAAAACTAGAAGCCAATTGGCAACTAATGCAGTTCATAGAGCAGAGGTGTAACATGCTGTTCTGAAGGCACACATAACTGTCTGAGCTGCTGCATTCTAGACCATCTGAAGCTTCCAGACACTCTTCAAGGTCAGCCCAATGAAAGTGCATTACAGTAATCTAATTGGGAAGTGACTGGGACATGAGTAATTGTGAGCAGAGCCTCCCCATCTAGGAAAAGGCACAACTGGCACACAACATGAAGCTGTGCAAAAGTCCTCCTAGCAATGTTTACCACTTGCTTTTTGAGCAAGAGCCATGAATCCAGGAGGACCCCTATTTGGAAAATCAGGTCTTTCCAAGGCACTACAACTCACCAAACTCATCTTTGATGGTATAGTCCAGATTCAAAAAGTGGTTTGGAATGCATGTGGGTACATATGTTGCTTCAGGAGGCATCTCCTTAAATCACCCATACTGTTTCCCATGTTCACTTAATAGCACTTTAAAGAATTAGCAATAGTAAATGGAAGTTGCCTCCATGTAGTCTTTTTTAATCTAGATCACTGATCCTTTCTTTGCACATGAGACAAATAGCCCTCCTCAATATACAGTTTAGCTTAAAGCCTTCAGTTTTGATATGTCTTCCACTAATCCATTCATTTTTGATAGGTGCTTGCCTTGAACAGTATTCACTTTTTTGTTTGTTTGTTTATCTAATTTATAATTGTGACTTTGGTTTTAACTGGCTGTTGCTTTATTGCAGCTTTATATAAATCATAACCCTCATTTTTTTGGGTTCTTCTGGAAAAAATGAAATGTGGAAGAGAAAACATTTAATAAATCATATAATTAAATTTAAATAGGAAATGTGTACTTAATACTGCATTACTGTCAACATATCTTTAAATGTGTTCATTTGTGACTGGATTATCAGACAGTATTCATGAAAATCAGTAGTTACTATGGATTTTAAGGTCTCCAAGACAGAGATGCAAAATAAACTTCATTCAGAGTTGATTTGAATGATCAGCAACATTATTATTAATATTTTCATTCAGATATTATAGTGTGCAGAATCTCAAATTAAATTACATTATTAGTCTACTTATCCTATCCAGATATTTCATCAGAAGCACAATTAAACAATTTAATTTTTCTGCAGTATCTTCAACCAAAGAGTTCAACTGTGCCCATGTCAAATATATACCTTTTGTCAACCATCTGCAATTAGATGAGCTCAAATGGACTGCTTTTGACAAAAAAAAAGTTGAACATGTGCTCTATGACAACATTTCCCACTGAATTCCCAATTTAGTTTTCCACCAAGGCTGCTAGCTAATGCTTGCCTGATTTTGGCAGACTTGCTAACAAAATCTGTGTGGTAAAGACAGAAAATTGAAACCCAAGTCCAACCTTGCCAATCCACCATATACACAAAAGAGCTTAGCTTCCAGCATCGGATCACTATTTTGAAGGGGCAGCTAAGAGGTTACATACAAAAGAGATTTGTGTGCCAAACTGCAGTCCAGATTTTGGAATGGAAATGGAAGTATTATTTCAATGTACTGTATTTGTATATTTATTTAGATTGGCTTTGGCTGTATATAGACTGTCAAAGGTACAATTTTCAGTGATACTCTTGAAAAATCAGAATGCCCTTGAAAACCATTCAGAAACTGCAGCAACTCCAAATATAGTGACCACATTCTTGAGTTTCCTAAAATAAGTAGTCCAAAAACAGATTGATCTGGCTGCTCAGATCAAATTTTGCCCTTACTGAAAAATCTTTTTTAACTTTATCATTTTTCTGTGCATAATCCAAGGTGGGAGTTTGGCAGAAAGCAAACAAACATTGCATAAATCAATTTTAACTTATTTCTCCCTTTATGTGAAAGGAAGAAACTATGTGATTTTTCCTTAGAACAGTATTCTACAGAGCTTCCTATTGCTGGAAGAGATCAATCTAGCCTTCATGTAAAAAGCATGACTTAAACAAAAGACATTTCCTAAGAGATAACTCAGGGTACAAACCATCTGAGGATTTAAGATTATCACATTCTCGACTGGCTTTGATGGCTAGTGACTTTTAGAGTGAACCACCTTTATGTAGATTGCATGCATGGAACACACAACCTTATTATTGAATGTCAGATAAATTATTGTAGTAATTTTTGAAAATAATATCAAATCATTTCACTATAATGATGCTCAATGTCATAGACATTATGGTTAAAATACTGTAGAAAGTCTATTTAGGATTTGGCAGGAGGTGGTGAGGTCTAAATGCAAAGAAGTAAAGCCAGGAAGTAAATGATTAGGATGGAAGAACAGGATAACATGCAAAATAGAGGAAAAAAATTAAAGAAAATCCAAAAATAAGAGAATGAGATAGGATATTTATGTTCTTAAGGTTGCACAAGGAATGCCTAGCTCCAAAATGTTTTTTTCAAACTTTACAGGTGTTTGGTATCCAAAGTTTTAAAAAAGCTTCAATGTAGGAGAAAAAAGAAAGAGTTATAAAACTGACATTCTGACTTTAGATGTTACAATATGTCATAATTAATAGGTTCAAAATGTTGGTTTGTCCAATTTAGAACAGTTTATTGTGTTCCAAGTCTAAAGTTATTCTCTATTTTAGGGTACAAAAAAGAGCTCAACTTTGTATAATTTGCATTCATAAGGCTATTTATAGAGTAACATTTTAAAATGTTAATTGCTTATATCTCAGCAATTCATATTTCTTTTACAACCTTTGCTTACTTAAATTACATCTCAATGCCTCTCATAGGCCTCAGAAATGATATATATATATATATATATATATATATATATATATGTAGGTCTTTGGTAATTCGGGTTTTCTCCCATGTAAAATTGGAAGTGTCTTGGCAACGTTTCGACGAAGTCCCATTCGTCATCTTCAGGCTGGTGTCTTCGGCTTCGTGCTTCCAATTTTACACGGGAGAAAACCCGAATTACCAAAGACCTACATACAAACACCCGTGAAAACCATGGTCTGCTGTGGGTTCAGAGAGGAAGAAAACAATTCAGAGGCATATTGTACTTTCTAAATAATGATAAAGATAGAATAGCAAACAGTAGGATATGAACAAATACTTCTCAAAGAATCTTAAACTTCAACAAGAACAAGAGACATTGATCTCCATACTCCTATTATGATGGCTGCCTAATTAAGTTATAATTTTCAGTGTTAATTGTTAAAGACTTCTCTGAAGAAGAGGAATATTCTTTGCTGAACCTCTTAATGTCAAAGAGAACAAAACAATCATGCTTGTCCATATATTTTTAGAGTGTGACAACATACTAATTGTTGTTTGTTAGATTAATATCCCTCTTTTCTCCAGGGCCCAAGTTGACTTTTAAGGGAATCTCCTCTCCTCACCACTCATGTGAGGTAGATGAGGTTGGCAGAAAGTGACTGGCTCAAAGTGAGCTTCCATGTTTGAGATGAGATCTGAACCTGGCACTAGTCCAATATCTTAGCTGCTCACAAATGAGTATGATGATGTTGATAATTTTTATCAATATTATGCTAAAGAGCTAGCAAGTTTCTTAGATGGTGGTAAAGAGCAAAAAGAAATTGTACTTTTCTATTACCAGCTATGCTTTTATTCTTAGATTTCTTACCTGCTCCTACTTAGGTATCTACTTATTTAAACCCAAAATTGGCAGCTGAATTAAAGAGACAAACTAGGACTATAATATACTTCTGTTTCCAATGTGTGTTGCACATATCCTGAAATTTTACATGGAGGATAAAAACTGTGATGGCCTGGACTCAGTCCTAAAAGTTATTGGGTGGCCTTGGGAAGAAGTCTCTCTTTCACAGCTCCTTGTCACATAGTAGATCTGAAGATAAATGAAATAAGATTGTAAAGCTTTTTGTCTCTGAGAGGGGCAATAAAAATGATAAATAATCATGCTCATTATTCTTTCAGAATCCTTAAGTTCTCATCCGACCTCTGGCTATTAATTGATTGAAGGATAATTCACATTACTTTCCTAGAGCTACCAAAAAGTATGTCTTGGATCATCAGTCAGTGAAAAGCATACATTTTGTGATAATTGACATAAAAAGAACATAATTCAGTAACCATGTGAAGACCAAACTAAATATGATGATGAGGTGCTCTTTCATGCACTTTTGAAAGTAGGGGAATACATTTCCAAAAGAGAGAGAGAGAGAGAGAGAGAAAGAGAAAGAGAGAGAGAGAGAGAGAGAGAGAGAGTGCAGGGATACCTAACATGTGCATAAGTACAGTATAGAAAGAAAACCACAAATATAAATTATTTATTAAAAATAATTCAATTTAATTAGTGTAAGGGATGCATATTTTCTGTATTTCTGTAGTCCACCTGATAACCTGTGCTGTCCCTTATGGATCTTGATCTTTAAACTGGACACAGAATGCACAGCTTTGAAATATAACTGGCAACTATAACCCACTGGCTCATGGTTTCAGAGGCATATCCTTACCTAGCAGAGAAACAGGTTTAACACTAATTGGCAAAAAAATATATTGGAGCAGAAGCAACTTTTGACTACCTGCCAGTTTCCCCTTTGACTTGTCCCTTCCTTCCTTCCTTCCTTCCTTCCTTCCTTCCTTCCTTCCTTCCTTCCTTCCTTCCTTCCTTCCTTCCTTCCTTCCTTCCTTCCTTCCTTCCTCCCTCTCCCTCCCTCCCTCCCTCCCTCCCTCCCTCCCTTCCTTCCTCCTTCATTCCATCCTCAGCAGGCAGGTAAGTGACTGCTGCCAGGCAAGGGAGGGAGTGTATGAGTGGCCAGCACAATGGAAGCACAGAGACTGGCAGAGAGTGTGCAGATGGGGGAGATTTACTGAACTTTCAACCTTTCCTGCAAGGTTCCCCATTGACCTTTTCCCTGTAAGCAATGACTTTGCTAGTGGCAAGGTGGCAAGGAGTGTTGGCAATCATATCATTTCCTTCTGGCTTCCCCATTGACTTGTGGGAAAGTGTCAAGGACTGTTGAAAATAAGGATCACTTGACTGCAGCTGACCACAGCGATGAAGCTGAATAGCAGCAGCAAAACAATGTTGCAGCTTCAACAACTTTTCCCAGTTTTAATCCCATGGTAGTCATGTGGCCCAGCATTGTGTAAGTTAGCCTATTTGACTACCTTGGTTCAATAACTGTTGCCATATACCTTCCAATTTTGTCAATTCCTGTAAATTTCCTGTAATTTTCTACAGGTGGGAAGAGGGAGTTTCCCTTGAGTTTCCTGATACCATCTTAATGAAAAATGCATATCTGACATTAATGTTAGTTCCACCACAGAAAGGCATGGAATATTAATATATAAGTGAATAAAGTTTTGCAGTTTCTTTCCATAATGAAGTGCATCCATTTCATCAATAGTTAATGATTGTTAATTTCATCAAAGAGTAATTAAAATCTTCAACTTGAATCCAAAATGGCCCCGTGGTACCATATCTAAACTGTTGACAAAAACAAGGGAAATCCACTACCTCACAAAGTCTTTGGCTGGATGACAACTCACAGGGTACCCGCACCACGATCCCCGCTAACAAGAGGGGAATAACGAGACACTCCACCGACGACTGCAAAAAAGAGATCCATGAGCAAACGATGGAAAGCCACGCTACGGGACCCTGCACACGCGCAAGAAGGACAAAAGAACTAGCAAACGACGGAGGGGGACTGAAAAACCCAACGAACGATCGAGCAGCAAAGGACCTTAAGATGGGGGGGACAACCAGAAGTGAATCAATATACCCACGGATATCCACGGAAGAAGGTAGCGCTCCTGAGTGTAGGAATACACACAGGAGCATATCCATCAGAGACTACCCTGACAGACACCCGGATCCACTCAATATACCCCCCCCCGAACACACACGCGTACAGCCCTGCTAAGGAAGATCAGACGGACCCCGGAATAGAACCAAAAAAGGGGATAAGTGAAAGTGAGCGAAAACAACTGGCGTATGACAGCAGAAAGAAAGTGATCAAGGCAAAGAAAGGGAAAATAGCAACCTCGGAAGACACCACCGCAGCAAGAGATGCGTGCCCTTTAAGAACAAACCAAATAGAGAAAACGGACGGACCGATGACTAGATCGAGAAGCCGGGAGCAGAGTCGCCCAGCGGTATAAAAAGGACTCCCAGTAATCTCGTATTGTGCTCTGATGATGTCGGCAGTGTTGGCCGATGAAAGCTCAGCTTTAGCTTTTGTATTAAACAGTTTCTGTTTTAATATCATCCTGGTGCTCGTACTATTTTGTTTTTACCATATATTACCATATATTACCATATATATTTACCATATATATATATGTGTGTCTTTAATGACTGCAAAAATACAGTCATATATATACACACACACACGTGTGTGTGTGTTTCCTCATTAAAAAAAAGAAAATAAATTGGACTAGTGACCTACACGAATTATTTACACACTGTCAAACAAGACACAGTATGTATCAAAATACCATCACAATTATTTTTATTTTTAATGTTACTTCTTACAAGTCACGATAACTTTATCTGATGTGAATACATTTGTATGGCAATATGTAATACAATTTGTTTGAAAAGTGGATCTCTGATGTGCATTGTTGCTATGTACCCACATGGCATCCCAATTGGGGCATATGGTTGGGCTATATACATTCATAAGGTAGCAATCAGACTAATTAGACTGTGCCTTTAATAAATATGTATTTGAAAAATATTTTCTGGTATTTGCATATACATTTGGTTCAGTGGAGGAGCAAGTATATGACAAAAATTCATGAATCTGTCCATGCATTTGGGCAATTTTCTTGGAAAAATTAAGTGTTAATTTTTAGAAACAATTATCATCCTGACCTTGATGATTAAATATGATAATTAAAAGACGTTTTGAGTAATATGTTTTATATCATAAACATTCCTTTCTGATCTAGTCACTGAAAAAAACATTTTAGTATAGCAAGGAGTATTTTTTCAATATGATTAGCAAGCCATCTGTTGACATTTTAGTGCAATCTCTTGAAAGTTCCCAGCTTATTGCTTCAGCTTTAGCAAAGAAAGAACCTAAAATAGTAATGCCTTTTGCAGTTCCATCAGAAGAAGGTGATTTGGAAAGGGCAGATGTTTGAGAACAATTAAGAAGATATTTAGAGGTTTTGCAAAATTTTCCTAATGAAACCAGAAGGTAAGGAAAATTCACCAAGGCTTGTGTCTCTATTTGATCCCTTGGGCTAGTTAAAGAAGACCTTTAAAAGTAAATGAAGCTTTGTTGCCAGCTTTGAATGCCTCTCAAATTCTGGCCAACATGAAATGCAAAATGCATCTGGGGAATTCTTGCTAAATGAAGTAACTTAGGAATTCAGAAGAAGCATATAAGCATATAATAGCTTATGCTAAATCAAACTCTTCTTCTCCAGTATTGACTATTCTAAATGGCAATAGTTCTCTGTCAATTTTCCATGTGCATCCATTATGATTTAGGCTTCTCATTTACAAACAGTTCCATTCATGGAGGAAGTCAAAGCATTCCAGATGTTGAACTTGGATGTCTCTACTTGGACTCTTGTTGTATTACATCAAATTTGGGAAGAGGAAGTCCAACTGATTCTAAGAGGTGAATTTTTTTTTTGCAAGAGTGACAGTAGCATCTACTTTGAAACAACCAGTAATTAGGCTGTCCTTGAAGGAAACCTAAGCTAGTTCCAGAAGTAGCCATTAAATATAGGTTGATTGCCCCATTCCTTGGCAAATAAACAATCATTTGAAGTCACTTTTAAGATAATGTTCATTGTCCATTTCAATCCATTTAGGCTTGCATACCAGCGCTGAACTACAGCAATTCTTCTAATTGAATAATTACAAAACGCTGAAGGATTATTGTGCACGGATATTATTCACAAACTCTATTTTATTCCCTATGCTGATTAGCATTTACATGAAGCTAATGGTGTAAGTCATTTAGTAATTTGGACAGAGATCTCACCAATGTGTGGGTGACATACACTACCACTCCTTTTCTTCTTAAAGTAGTTGGTATTCTAACTAGTCCTGAGTACAATAGTAATTCAGATAAAGGCCAAGACATTTATATTCAATCTAGATAAAAACAAAAAGTTCTGTTAACAGGGTTATCAGGCAATTGATCAATATTCAATCAATTTTGGTGAAGAGTACATTTTTTCTCAAGAATATCAATTACATTAGTAATTTGCCATAAAGCACACATGCCTTATGCCAAATAATCAGTGGTGGGATTCAGCCAATTCGCACCACTTCAGCAGAACCGGTAGCTAATTTTTTGTTACCCGGGCCCAGAATGGACTTCCGGAAGCAGCATCCACACAGAGAACCGGTTGTTCACATATTTGAATTCCACCACTGCAAATAATAGTAAGATGAACAGAGATAGATTTCCTATAGTTATTCATGTTTTGTTCATCTCCCAGTTGGGGGAAATAAATGAATACATTTACCACCACTTAATTTTTAAACTGAAGCATAAAGACCTTATGATAGTATCTCATCATTATGTAGCTGAGCTACTGAAAAACACTCCTTTTAAGCCTTTAGAAACTACCTAGAAGCTTCAAACTGGCCCCAAATAAAGTGGCTCAGGTGCTGAGTACATAATATTTGTATTCTGGCTGCTGCATTACTCCCTCTTTGCTTCTGAGTGCAGTGTTAACCTTTAAAACCTAAGTAACCTTGGTACCAAGTATGTCAGACCACTTTGAGCTGGATTTGACTTGGCCAACCTGCTAAAGAGCACCTAACTCCAGAGAGTGAGGGAGATGGAGGTTCACAAATAAATTTCCTTGGTGATTGCATATACACATATTTGCACTCCATAAATTTGATCTGCCTGAACACTGTTAGTGGACAGAATATGTATAATTTAGTTTGAGTCTGTAATCAAAATGAAAAATATGTGAGATTCATATTCTAATTACAAATTTGGAAATATATTCAGTAATTTAAGATCAAAATAAGGGAAGGTGACAATAGCAAGGAAAAGGGTATAGTGACAGGAATATTGGGGGACCTAAAGTATTTCTTAAAGTTCCTTTCTGAAATGCTTAACCTAAATACATTTTAAAGTTTTCTCTAAAGCTATTTTTTGTCTTCCATTCAATCATGTTCAATTCCTGGAGATGAAGCTCTTGCTACAAATATTTGGTGGAAGCAGCATGTTTAAAAATGCATTCACTGATTTCCTCATAAATTGCCCCAAGCAGTTTGATGTCTGATATTGTCCAAGAGACTCCTAAAGGCTTATTATAGCTTGAGGGTTAATTTCATCTCCTCAAGCCATGCCATTAGCATTCAACCATCACACCTGGTGGAGAAAATTGTCCCTTGAGCTTTCCATCATCGTCCTGCAGACATCTGCTGATTCAGAATGTCCACTTTTACTCACCTAAGTGGGCAGCATATGATTGGTAATTTGAAAGCTAAATGCTGCCTATCTCATCTAAATATTAGTTAACCCTCCTTTTCTCCCCCTCTCTGTTTCTTCATTCTTTCTAAACAGCTTCAGAGGACAAGAAGCTGCTCCTTAGATGCCACAGCTTGCTTGATTGAAGTGGGCTAGACAATTGCATCCTTTCAAAGTTCTCTTCTATTTACAAACCAGAATGGCAGAATGCAACATCAAAGAAAAGTTCTTCTCTTGCTTGCGCAACACACAGCAGAAAGCAAGCACTAAAGACACCCACGCCCACCCATGCACCCCTACAGCAAAGCTGTACTCTCTTACCTTCCCAGCATTGGTAAGATCTGATTATATTTATCTGTCCAGGTTAATGAGCAACTTAGATTATCTTTGACTAATTAATGTTTATTTATTCCTGATCACTCCGGTAATTGAAGGCACCTGGATGAAATAGGATTGAAAGAAATCTTAGCTGGTCTGGGTCAAAGGAGGTGAAAAGACTTTGAAAAAGATGAGTTATTCCAACCATTAGAGCTTTAGCTCTTCCTGAGTTTCACTTTGATGACTCAAGCATATGAACCTGGACTTACATCTGGATTCAGGAATGCTTTAAAACATATTATTGAGCATGAGATATCATATCCCAGTGACACTGAGCTCCAAGATACATTGAGGCAATTTCAACAGGAGCTTAATTTGAAGGTTCCTGGAGAATTGGGATAAGCAATCAAAAGAAATATGTAATTTCAAAGTTTATTCTGATGTTTTCAGGGAATAGAGTCACACACTCATATATTGGAACAAAAATATTTGGTCTTTTTCTAAAGATGTTTGCAATACTGAACGATACCTTCATTTTTAGCAACATTTGGTGAAGGCTTTGAAAGTGTTTGCTTTGAAATAAGCATTGGATCTCACTCTGAACTGACCTTGTTACATAGCCCAAACTGTTTACTGACAAACATTATGACATCATTCTTTGTACTATGCAAGACCCAACTATTTGTATTTGCTGATGCAAAAAAGTACCGTATTTTTTCGTGTATAAGACGCTATTTTTTCCTGCAAACACCCTGTTCAAAAATCAGGTGCGTCTTATACAAGTGCAGTGTCTTACACACGGAAAAATAATGGTAACCTCCACAGCCCAGGGCATGTCTATGTGGATTGCCATGCCACCTGGTGCAGGTGTCAAGCCCCTGTGGGCTTGCCACTAATGGGAGGGGGGAGGGGGCAAGATCGTTGGCTGCCCGAACTTCCGGATTTGCCGGCCCAGCTGTTCGGCGCTCCGCCAAACAGCTGATCGGCGCAGAGAAACTCGCATGCCAGAGCGTCTTATACAAGGGTGCGTCTTATAGACAGAAAAATATGGTATATAAAGATCGTTTTGGGAAAACAATGGATTAGAATTGCATCTGCTATGAAAAACAGTATCAGTCAATTTGGGGATTTTTTTCCCCCTTGAAATTAAAATTTCTAATATGGAGATATAGAAATGCTTTGAAAATAATAAGCCCAGTCAAATTATCTCTGAACTTCAGTCCTTGGTTTTCCATCCCAATATTTTCTGAATTGCATACTGTAGCAATGGAAAAAAAAATATGGCAAGAAAAATGGGGCAGTGGAATTATTAGTGACATGTTCCAATCTCCCTAGGAAAAAAAATGGTGGGCTGTGGACATGCCCATAAGAGTTAATGTACAACAAACGTTGTGAGGAAAGAAATTAAAAATAAATTACATGCTTTGTCTACCATTCCCTGGTAACCAGTCTGTCTTACTTCCTCAGAAGTAAGAATAAATATACCAAGAGAGAAAGCAAAGAAATACTCCCTCCACCCAGTAATGCTCTGAAAGGCCTCAAAGGGTGCCTCTCCCTTCCTCCCACCTTCCTTCCTAGGAAGTAAGGGGAAGGAAGGAAAGGAAAGGAAAGGAAAGGAAAGGAAAGGAAAGGAAAGGAAAGGAAAGGAAAGGAAAGGAAAGGAAAGGAAAGGAAAGGAAAGGAAAGGAAAGGAAAGGAAAGGAAAGAGGGACACCTTTTGAGGCCATTCAGAGCATTACTAGGTGGGGAGAGTATTTCTTTGCTTTCTCTCTTAGTATATTCTAGATTAAGAAAGTGAGTGATGCATATACATATTCTGAATAAAAAACATGAAGAATTATCTATTGTTTAGCTTTCGTTTGAAAATCTAAATGTGAACATTTAATATATTTGTTAGAAAATGCCCATGAATATACAAAAATGTGTTAAGTCATAAATGTGGGCTTTTTAGATTGACAACTAGCTTTACCAGTTAGTAATTTTATCTTCCAAAAATGAAATGAAATCCACCCATCATCCATCTATCTATCTATCTATCTATCTATCTATCTATCTATCTATCTATCTATCTATCTATCTATCTATCTATCTATCTATCTATCTATCTATCTATCTATCTATCTATCTATCTATCTATCTATCTATCTATCTATCTATCTATCTATCTATCTATCTATCTATCTATCTTATTTAGCAATGATCATATTCTGCCTATGCACTGAAGCTTGAGTATCAAGAGAATTTTAGAAGAACAAATCTCATTGAACTCTTTTTATGTGGTCTTTCAGCATAGGTCAAAAGTAATGCACTGTAACTAGGAAACCACTTTAAATGCTTTTCATATTCATTGTGGAGGAAAAGTGTACTCTGATTAAAAGAGCCATTTCAAATCTTGAAGGAGTGACTTGCACTGCTTTCCCTAAAAGAATTTGCAATTAGATAAGGAGTGAGATTGGACAGAAGAAACAAAGGATTTCTCTGTACCCACTGTTTCTATCTACTTTATTCTTTGGGAATATTGTTCAGGACTATATTCTGCTTGTACTGAAATAATCCAGATTCTGAATCCAGAACATCTGTAACATACAGAGACACCATTGTGTTTAACCATCTAAGGCCTAATTCTATTGATATTGATTCACAAATAAAATGAAACGTATAGCTATGAGCCGTGATGGCGCAGTGGTTAGAATGCAGTATTTCAGGCTAATTCTGCTGATTGCCAGCAGTTCAGCAGTTCGAATTTCACCGGCTCAAGTTTGACTCAGCCTTCTTTCAAGGTCAGTAAAATGAGGACCCAGATTGTTGGGGGCAATATGCTGACTCTGAAAACTGGTTAGAGACGGCTGTAAAGCACTGTCAAGAGGTATATAAGTCTACAGTAAGTGCTATTGCTATTACTAGGTGACCACATCCCTAAATTTTCTGTATCTCGGCTTTTAAAGACTTTCTCTCTTCCTTTTCTGTTTTTCTCTCTCTACCCTCTCCCTAATTTTAACTTGGCTAGAAGCCTGACTTTAATAGAATTGAGTGAGAAAACAGAAATAGCACTAGATCTGAAGAAACAAATTTGGAACAGGGCCATTCCATCCGTTTTTCTGAAAGACCAGAACCATTTGGCTTCTCCTTTCCCTCAAGTATTTCTATTGAAACTAGTCATTATAAGGTTATTACCAGAGGTGTCTTCAAACCCACTCTGGAAAGCAAATTGAGCCCTCTGTTCATGGCATCACTGACTGCCTTATATTACTGGGATCTGGAATGTTGGAAAGCCCCCAGTGATGCACTAATGATTGGCAGCGCTACCCATCAATCAGCTTTCTTCCTGTATCAGTCTGAAGCCATCTCCAATAATTCTCAGTCCATTGCTATGGAACCTTAAGAACTTGTGCCTCGGTCCCATTGTTTTCATTATTCTTCCTCATTCGAGACAGGGAGAACTTCATTCAGTTTACATTTTTAAGCAAACAGCTTATTTTGTGTTCTCTGAATAAATGCAAGGATGAGAGCACATAAATCTTTTGGACTACGTATTTCTATGAATTTTGTAATGTAGTTCTCAGTTCCAATAATGCATGTAAAATACATATCTTGAGGAAATTGCATACAAAATGGTTATTTTAGGAAAAATTGTGTTAAAATGGTTTCATAAGGGAAATGAATATGAAAATAAATGAGTATTTGAATTCACAGATTGATACAGAAATAGGGCTTTTATTATTTTAAAAAAATGTAAAACTGCCAGGGACCAGAAATAGACTGAATTATCCTTCTACGGATTGGGTATATGTCTTTCATACATTAAGATTGCACATAAGAACTGTTTTATTTTTACTAATGCTAGATAAGCTTTTTAGCTGAAGAGTAAGGAAAAAAAATGAACAATAGGTACTGGTATTGCCTCTGCATTCTTCATCTTGCAAAGCCACAGCTAGGCATGCAGGAATCCCTGATAACAGCTTTCATGAGGGAAAATTGCTCTCATAAGACAATTAGAAGAGGTGCATCAGAGTTTTGCTGCAGAACCATCAAGTCCAAAGTGGTGGTAAATGTAGATGAGATTACCGGTGTAAAGTCGGAGTAGAATATTTAGGGCAACATCTCTAGCCAGCTAAAAAAGCAAGCTTCTAACCCAGCTTTAATTTAAGGAACAGTAAGAATGACTATGCTTCAAAGTTTCAAAGGGGGGGGGTGTCACATTTTTCAAGCTGCTACAATCTCTCTCAGTTATCTCTTCCTGTTTCTGGGTGTCTCTCAGCTCTGTTTTCCCAAACGGCACTGCTTAGACAAAGGAAGAAGAAAGTGGTAGCATATATCAGAAGCAACTGTGGTTGAAATGACATTGTCATGAGCCCCCCCCCCTCCCCATGACATATACACAATTTCAGATGGTTTGAGAGATTTCAAATACTAGGGATAAAGAATATGCATGTAAATATAGGGTTATTATACAGAATTATTGTGTATTAAGATTCCTGTTTATTTCAGCATAAAAATGTGGCACTAACAGGACAAGCTTCTTGTTTCACAAATGACATAAATAACTAATGTCAGTATTGAAAATTTCCTGCAAAAAGAAGTTAATGACTTAGAAACCACAAATAATTCCTCAACAGCTTATAATCACTGTGGAAATTCAGAAGCTTCAATAGCATCTGCATCAAATAGATGAAATAGATCACTCTTGGGTTGACTGAACTGCCAAGAACATTCTGAGGTCAATCAAACTTCACTTTTAATTTTGGAAAATTACATTTCATGAGTTAAAGGATCAATATTATATCTCCAATCCAATATTTTCCATATTGAAAATATGAAAGTGATGCCTGCATGAAACCAGTACTTACCAGGATTTTAATTCTGAAATTTCTTATTCCAGCAACAGGCCAAATTAGGATAAATGGAGGAAAGTGTGGAAGATTAAATTCATGTTCCCAATAGGTAATTCTAATTTTCACAATGAAAATATTGTCTCATGCCCTTGCTGAGATCTGTACTTAATATTCTATAAACCTGTTTACATTGACTTACTCAGCTTTTCCCAGCACTATTGCCTAGTGCAATGTGATAAAATTTTCTTTTTGAAGAATAAAGCATGTCATGTCCGTATTTAGCACAGATCAAAGACTTATAGTATCTAAGAGATAAGTTGTTAGAGTTCTTGAACAACTTAACTTTAGTCAATTGTTGCTTTATTTCTTTTAGCTTTTGTTTGCTTGCTTGTTTATTCCTTCAAGTCAGTATTGACTCCTGGTGACTACCCTGCAAGTTTTTTTTGACAAAGTTTTTAGAAAACACTTGTCCTTGTTTGCTTCCTAGAGTTGAGAGAGAGAGAGAGCAGCTGGCCCAAGGTCCTCAGGTGGGACTAGAACTGATAGTCTCCCAGTTTCTAACCTTACCCACCACACCACACTGACTTTCTTGTTTAAGCTTATATGTGTAGAGAATCTTCATTGAAATTTCTAAAGAAATTTATAATAATTTGATCTCAAATAAATGCCATGTTAGTACTTTCCCATCATAACTGAAAAAAACATGGTACATGTAGTTCTCATCTTACGACCGCAATTGAGCCCAAAATTTCTGTTGCTAAGTGAGACATTTGTTAAATGAGTTTTGCCCCATTTTATGACCTTTCTTGCCGCAGTTGTTAAATGAATCATCGCAGTTGTTAAATTAGTAACACGGTTGTTAAGTGAATTTGGCTTCCCCATTGACTTTCTTGTCAGAAGGTTGCAAAAGCTGATCACATGACCCCCCCAGACACTGCAACTGTCATAAATATGAAAGCCTCTGAATTTTGATCACATGACAATGCTGCAATGGTCGTAAGTATGAAAAACAGTCATAAGTCATTTTTTTCAGTGACGTTGTAACTTTGACAACCTGTATATTACTTTTCTCCTATTTTGAACGTATGTAAAGAAGCACTTTTCAGCCTTTGTTCTTTTTGTGCCTTAGCTTTCCTGACACCCACTCTCACTGCTCATTGGAACAATTATTCTTTTATTATCTCCTCAAATATATTGGACCTCTTATCTTTCTTAAGCTTCTTTTTTTTTGTTATCTTCTACTGCCATAGAAACCACTTAGTATTCTGGGTTTATTAAAATCAACTTTTTTTCAAAATATGCACACAATGAAGCTTGATGTTTGTTTGTTTTTAAATCAAGAACTTCAGAATTACCTAGTTTCCCCCAATGTTCCTACTATATCTACTCCTCCCATTTACTTTTTCAGTGCTTAAAGCTTTTTTTTTTTTTGCTTTTTTTTTTTTTGAGGTTCTTATTTTAAGGCTTTTGTCTCAGCCACACCAGATTTAATTTAAAACCATCATGACTGGTTTTGGCTAAGCGCATTTTTACCAGTCCTTCTGGAGTACAGATCATCCCAAGCCAGCAGTCCATCATTCAGTTCATATTTCTCCAAACTGTATTTCTTCCACTGACAATAACTTAGTGGTTGTTAGCTATTAATTTGCTGTCTTTCTGAATATTGAATTGACCTGATTCACATCTTTGGAATGTTGTTATCCACTGGTTTTTGCACTTTGCAAACACTATGCCCTACTGGTTTAATGAAATGAGATTATTTTTTATTTATTAGGAAACTTATTATTTTCAGTCAGTATAGGAACACAGTTGGATTACTTTTTCTCTTTCTGAACAATATTCAGGGTTCATCTGGAATCCTTACAGACCTTGGTATGCCTATTTTGCCCTTCTTCCCATTCCCATATTTTGTACAAATGGGGAAGAGGGGAAGGAAAGAACCATAATTTCAAAGCCTTACAAAAAGCCAGTAGGGTTGTGACTATCCAAACCTCTGGAGAAGTGGAAATCCATAGAAAAGGTTTCATGAGAGAGAAGGAATGCTTCCTGAATCTCACCCAGACATGTTTTCTAACAAGGAGCCTGAAGCTGGATCTCATAGCATAATATATCCACATTTAGCATAGATAAACTCTGTGCAACCCTTTGTCAGTTTTTCCCCTAAAGCATTTAATAGCCATCTTTCTCTCTTATCTGTTTTATTGTTATTCTTAAATATATATTTTTCCTTTCCTTGCCAAAATTTCTCCACCAATATTGTCAGCTTCTTGAGATATCTGTTTTACTTATGCCACTTCTTAGAGCATCACATCTGCATTAAAAATGTGAAAGCATTTTATTTATTTTATTTTATTATTTTATTTTACTTTATTTTATTCCAGGAAATTTGCTCAGGTATCATTAGTCATCCTGGAATCTATGCAATTGTTGATTTGTTGTATTTCTTGCATTCCCATCAATTTTAAAGTTCTTATATAGAGCCAGCAGCATTAACCATTTGACACAGAACATTCTTCTTCCTAACTCTGTTCAGTTTACTTGTTGAAGTGGCCTTTGTAAGTTTGGGTAAAAAAGGAGAGGTGTAGACACTAAGTCCTTATTGTCAACCATGGCTTTTGAATCTTTAGAGAAGAGCAGAGGGGGTTTCAAAAAGCCGGCCATGTTGAAAACATTTGTTGAAACCTGGGAAGACAATAGATGATAACCTTGTGCCTGAAGCTCAGAGCTGGGATCTTGAAGAAGCAATTATCCATCTCATTTTCTGAACTGAAAGCAACTGGGTCTGAGAGCGTAACGGTAGCCACCGCGAAGAAAATAAAAACAAAAGCAATGAAAGAGAATATACCACCTCCCATTTATAGACTCTATGTTGCTTTGCATTTTTTAAAAAAGGAGTTCCTTTGCTTTTTTGTATCTTTATAGTCCCCCTTCTTCAACTTTGTTTAGAGCCCTAGGTTTAAAAAAAGAAAGAACAGAACAGAGAAAAGAAAAGAAAAGAAAAAAGAAAAGAAAAGAAAAGAAAAGAAAAGAAAAGAAAAGAAAAGAAAAGAAAAGAAAAGAAAAGAAAAGAAAAATGGCCGGGGGAGGGAAGATGACATTGCAGGTTATTGTCGTTTGATGCAGTTGGAGTTGGCGTTTTAAAATATTCATTTCAGATCAGAAGTGATGTATTTGCTGGAGACGTGAGTGGTTTATAACTGCCAGCACTGACTTTAAATTTAATGACACAAAGAATGTCACGTACATGTGACACAGCCATCATTCCCTTCATTGTAATGCAACTTTGTGACACAGGCGACACAATTTGTATGCGAGCTCCCATGCAAATAATGTCATTTGAATCCTTTTAACAGAAGATAATGACACAAATTTCTAGGAGTACAGGGAACAGGCCATGAAATAAGGACTTTCAAATGACAAATGGCAAGTTTCATTCTTTATTTACATTTCTCTAATTTTCTTCCTTATTCTTATTGCTGGAGGCCAAGGCAGCCCAAAGGAATGGTCAGGTGGGAAAATGGGATTATAAACACCTTTATGTCTCCACAAAACAGGATAGTGATAGACTGGGCTGCACACTAAGTTTGTACTGATTTTATTATTTCACATACATATAAAAATAACTCCTTTTTAACTGCTAACAACAATCAGTATCATTTAGTGGAATATATGAAGCAAACATACACTGAATTAGATCCCTGGTTTGTCAAAATTAGTATAATTTACAATTGCTAAATGTACATTTTTTCAGACAGAAGTTATTCTTTGCATGTTTCTGTCTTACATTCTTTTAATTACAGATTTAATTTGATCTCGTCCTCCTCTCCCCTTGTCTACCAACCTATCTATCTTCCAGAGTCAATCTCTCTCTTCTGTAATTATATAAGTACACACAGTATCATATATATGTCTCTCTGTCTCTCTCTGTCTTTCTGTCTCTCCAGATATCTCTCAACTATCTATCTATCTATCTATCTATCTATCTATCTATCTATCTATCTATCTATCTATCTATCTATCTATCTATCTATCTATCTATCTATCTATCTATCTATCTATCTATCTATCTATCTATCTATCTATCTATCTATCTATCTATCTATCTATCTATCTATCTATCTATCTATCTATCATGCAGTTTACCTTCAACCTGTCTATCTCTGTCAGTCCTTTAAGGTAAACCAGATTAGAAAATAAAAATTATTAATGCTAGTATTTTTTACTTTTAACAGAATCTTGCAAGTCTGAATATGCTTCTCCCCTCCCTTTTTATCTGGGAACTAGGGAGGGTCAAGTCTCAGATGCTTTCTCATATTACATTGCTGCTTTGGACTCTTGTTTCTTTTATTTATTTATTTATTTAGCTGGGCTGCAACTCTTCCTTCTGACTCTTAGTTATTCTCGCAGCACAGAAGATTACAATAAGCCAGTCTTCCTCATACTTGATATCCTTCAAGCATTTTGAGATTTGAACTAGGCTATCTGGAAAGTATACTCCTAAAGCAAGGGAGTGGGAGTGAGATTCAAAAGGTCACAATAAATTGGTTGGGGGCAGCTAAGGTTGTCTCCCAGCACCTCTGCTTTTCATTTTTTTCTTTTCCAAAAGAAAACAATTGTGTCTCCTAGAGACCAATGAAGCTGGTTGTTCCTTGCTTGTCTAGGTTTTTTTTGTCTTTTAAAACTTTTAGCTCTATCGATGACTAGAACAACATCTGTGTGTATTTTGAGGTGGCCCTATTTTGTTTTCAAACTGATATTCGTACAGTACATATTGATTATGATGATTTAGAGATTTTTTTGTTATGATTGTTACAATTGTTTTTCTTAATAGAATATATACATATAAGGCTGGTTTCTTTTATGAGAACCAAATAATTAGATCCACCCAAACAGATAACAACAATAAATGAAATTTTCTGGAATTAATTATTTCCTAGAGATTTTTTTTAAAATTAATTAAAATCAGATATTTGAAAAAGAGGCATCTGAAAGAATAGTACATATTTGAAACTATTTCAATACAAATAATAAATCTGAGGTTTTTACATTAAAGTACATTGAAACACTATTTGCTTTAAAAGTGTTCTAGAAAAATGTACATAAAAGTCTACAAATATTAGACAAATATTAGATTAGGAAATTGCATATAATAGTGCCACATTTTGCAAAAAGATATAATAAAAAGAATACATACAAACAAACATATGGAAAAAGATCAAGAAATTGTATCAATAGTTGAAAATCTGTGGTACGTGGGCTGTATTTATGCTGATACATATGCTCATCCCTACTTGAGACATATCCTCACTTTCTTTAGTTTGTCGTCAGGATTAGCTATCATATTCCCAAACAGCCAGAAGCAGTTTCTAAAAGCAAAAGTTTTGTTGTTACTAAAATATCATGTTTAGGGAAGATACTCAGATCTTTAAGATAGACTCTGCTCAGTTAGTCCTTGTTTATTGACTCAAGAGTGTCTCTTTATTTCCAAGTGAACTGAAATGCATCATTAAGTGAATGGAAAAATAACACATAATAGCTTCACTTCTTTTTCTCTGTGCAATTTTAGTAGCTTTAAGTAGAATGACTTGCACAGAATGCACTGCACTGAAAACACATTTTCCATCTTCATTTATGCTGGACCATCCTTCTTTTTCCTAGGAAGGATTGCAGGCTATCCAGTACTCTATAATCAGAAATGGGATTTGTCATGTATTGAATAAAACTATTCCCCTATTAAGTGAACAGCACTTCTATCACTTGCATTTTCTGTATACAATTGTGCAGCAAAGATAAACTCCACAGTTAAAATATACTTTGAGTTCTGTCGCAGCTTGGTAAGTCAAATACATAATTTAGCATTAATTAAAAAAAAGCAAAACTAGGCCACTCAAATTTTCTTTTTAGAAAATAGGGTCTGATTTTGGAGATTCATGTTCCACCTTACACTGGATACGTTTTCAGCTGTTTGCTACATTTACCTTGAGGAAACGTTAAGCTGCTAATTTAGCTAAATGAATCAAAGGCATACAAATGGAACTTTTTGTGTTGTGAAACTTCTTTTCAATGCATAATATGGAAACAAGTATATAGGTCATGATATCTTATGAACTGCTAGTTCATTCTTTATTAACAACTACATTTTCACATGAATGCCATGTGAAGGTGTCATGTTATAAATACACACAAATACACACAATTCAGTTTCTTCTAGACTGATGCAGCTACATTCACAGCTATTGAAGCCTTATTTGATATATAGTCATTCTTGCCAATGAGCTTTGGAAGATGTTGGAGATGAGGTTCCTTGCCTATAGACTTGTATTTTTGCTTGATTGTTTGGATGATTATATTCTAACTCTATATCACCTGTTATTTTATTTGAGTTTTTCTTCTTAGCTAATTTATTATAATCTATTTATCACAAATATATTTTTTAAAAAACTTGATATTTCATTAAAATGAATTTATATATTTCTTTTCAAAGAAAAGATGGAGAGTTAGGTGCAATAAAATTACAGTATAAAATGATATAACATTCCCACTATAACAAAATATTTAAATAGCAGATGAAAGCATTACAAGTATCTATTTATGTCTTTATATGGTTGGTAAAATAACAAAAAAGTATTTACCTGGTGGATAATTTAAGTAGAAATAGAAAGAAACTGAGCCAGTTTGTTCTAGTGATTAAGGTACCATTCTAGAAAGAGGGAGACCATGAGCTCATGTCCCCCCATAACCATTAAAACTGGCTGGATGACTTTGGGCTGGTCACTCTCTCTCAGCCCAACCCACCTCACAGGATTGTTGTGGGGAAAATAGGAGGAAGGTATGTGGGATATGTTCACTGCCTTGAGTTATTTGTAAAAATAATAAACGTGGTATACAAATAACTAAATGAAATAAATAATTTTAATCACATGCTACAAGTGGTTCATAATATTTTGAATGGAGCACCAGAGATTTCTAAGCCTTCCTATGGTGTAATTTTTAAAGTGAAGGAATAGTGCTCAGAGTATATCAAATACACCACTGAAAAATAATCATGTCAAGATTCATTATTCATAGTAAATGGAAATGAAATAAAATTTAGTTTTTTATCCTCATCCCACCATTGTACTCTGGACTATGATCCATGACATGGATCCCAAAGGCAAAATAGGTTCATCGTCTAAGTAGATAATAATGAGCACGCAAGGTGATCCTTGCTGAAAAGACTATTTCGCAGACAGGACAGCACCATGGAGAAGGATCTCCTCCTATACTTGCCACTGGTTTTAGTGTGGTGGGGGGCACACTTTTTCAAAGATCAATTTATTATATATTTTCACAGCTGCTAATGAACTAATGCCGAGAAATAATTTACAATTGCCTGAATATTTTAAATCACAATTTGATTTGTTTAATCATTTCTGGAGATCTATGGGACAAGAGTCTGTTCCATAGCAGCTGTCTTCCCTGCCTTTGTATAGAGCTTTCTCACCAAAATGTGATTAAAAGTGCCCTTTTGGAAATCCCCATACTACAGATACACTATAGATATTACCTGTCAATTTTTTCCAGACATTGGGGTCAGACAGTGACCAGACATGCAAATAACAGTCAAATTATGCAGGAAGTTGTCAAAAGAGTCCTAGCACAGGCTGGGCCAACCTTTGAACTCTCTCCATGTCAAAGGGCTGGTTCAAGTTACTTTATAGTAATCTATCACCATGGAAACCCTTTTGAGTGAACCAATTCGTAGATTTTCCTTCTAAAGCTTGTCTTCTAGTTATGAAATGAATTGTGAATGTATAGTTGAAAGTGTAATTTGATGAGATCTTTGTTTTCAGAAAAAAGGAAAGGAAGGAAAGGAAAGGAAAGGAAAGGAAAGGAAAGGAAAGGAAAAGAAAGGAAAGGAAAGGAAAGGAAAGGAAAGGAAAGGAAAGGAAAGGAAAGGAAAGGAAAGGAAAGGAAAGGAAAGGAAAGGAAAGGAAAGGAAAGGAAAGGAAAGGAAAGGAAAATGTGATCTAGTATCACCCCCAAACAGCAGCTGCTGACCTTCTCTTTGAGTGCAGCATATTCAATAGAAGATATGAAAAGCAATTTGCATAGAGTTCCACATAAATAAGGAATATTCCATGCAATAAGAACATACACCCAATTCTTCATACAGGGTTTGTATTCATACAGCCTTAATTTTACTCTAAACTATTTGAATCATGTTCTATTTTATTAGACTACTTGCTGAATTTATGCCACATTCTAAACTAAATAACCATATTCTTGGGTTTGCCCAACAAATCAGAGAATTCCTAGCATATAGGGTTAAGCCAAGCAGAAAATATGTATGTATATATAAAAAAAATCCTTCCTCACCCCTATGAATGGTATGTATCTTCCTCAATCTCAGGTCCTCCACCAGATACCTGGGAGTTTGAGAGTTCTGCCCAGAATCTTAGCTGTCCCTAACACTGCACTCCTCTGAAAAGAGAGCTCTTAGGTTGCTCCTGGGATCAGTTGGAACCATTCTCCCAGTTTAGGAGACACAGCAGCAAAGCCCCCAGTGCTCCTATTACCAGTGGGACCATCCTTTGGCCTTTACTTTTCACATCCTGTCAGGTTCATCCTTCAGGCCTGGTACTTCTCCAGCTTCTCATACTCCTTCTTCCTGATGTTCAGTTATGCAGATGTTCTTGTACACAATACCAGCTATTTGATTGTGTCATTCAGGGAATGCTGTTCTTGCCTGCATCTTACACTCTGCTATGATTTATTGGACTGTCTTTACAGCCTCTCTAAATAGTTTGCACCTTCAGTCTTGTTTAGTATGGTAGATCTCTGCTTCTATGGATTTGGTGCTTAGTGCCTGTTCTTTTGCTGCTATGATCAATGCCTTAGTGCTGTCTTTTAGTCCAGTCTTTCCAGTCTGGATTTCCCAATGTCAGCCATTTCAGTTATCTGTCAATGGTACATGCCATGTAAGGTCTTGCCTTGCTATAATACTTCTTCTGCTGCCTCAGGCATTGTCTCAGCAGCTCATCTTTGATTTATTCCTGCACACTTTGAGCTTTGTCCAAGGCAGTGGCTTTTACATTCACTAGACTCCACCAGCCTTCTTTCTGGCTGGTGTACAGTCTCTGAGTATTGAACTTGGGGGGGGGGATCTCTGAGCACCATGAGGAATTTACATTTCAATGTCCTCACTGTAGATTCATGAAAGGGGGATCAATGAGTCAATATCTCATTTACTCTTAGCGTATAGCTTGATGCTATCCATGTAGAAGAGATATCTAATGGCAGTTCCACACTTGAACTTGTATCTGTATTGAGTCTTTGTGATTATATAATAATAATAATAATAATAATAATAATAATAATAATAATAATAATAATAATAATAATAATAATAATAATAATAATAATAATAATAATAATAATAATAATAATAATAATAATAATAAAGTTGGAAGGGACCTTGGAGGTCATCAAGTCCAGCCCCCTGCTCAGGCAGGAAACCCTACACCATTTCGGACAAATGGCTGTCCAGTCTCTTCTTAAAAACTTCCAGTGTTGGAGCATTCACCGCTTCTGGAGGCAGGTTGTTCCACTGGTTAATTGTTCTAACTGTCAGGAAGTTTCTGCTGTTGATATGATGAGGGGGTTCAAGATTATGCAGTTGATATGATGAGGGGGTTCAAGATTATGCAGAATAGCAGCAGGGATAATGCATTAATCTTGATATATGCCACCCTTGAAGGTCACTTAGCTGTTAGCTATCTATGTTATCTTCCACAGTTCCATTGAGTTTTTGAGAAACATCTGTAGTGTCCTGTTGACATTGTATATTACCAGGCATTCACAGACCCATGTGTATGTGGTATTGAGTTGTAGGCTTTCCTGTAAACAATCCAGGTGGTGCTCAGATTGATCTGTCTAGACCAGGGGTAGGAAATCTTGGCTCTTTTATGACTCGTGGACTTCAACTCCCAGAATTCCTGAGCCAGCCATGAAGTCCATGAGTCATAAAAGAGCCAAGATTGCCTACCCCTGATCTAGACTTTGAGTCTTGGACAAGTGCTCTATGAGCAACTGGAGTTCTGAGCATCTGGTGTTGTTTCCAATGCTCTTCTGAGCTGTGATAATGTACTGGCCCATAGGGACCCATAGATTGGTGGTTATGAACTTTTCATGTGTGGTCAGATAGCTTATTGGCTGCTAGTTGGGCTATTCCCTTGTGAGGGTCTTTCATGATCAGCATTGTCCTTCCTTGTGTTAGCCAGTCTGGGTGTGACTCTACTGCTAGCAGATGTTCATGAATCACTTTTAGTCTTCTCTC